>PVKC010001259.1:0-52563 GCA_004027635.1 Crocidura indochinensis | reverse complement strand
ACACACACACACACACACACACACACACACACACCCAAACACACACACACACAAACACACACATATACACACACACATCTTCCTGGGCAAAAAAGAACCCTGAGGTCCCTCTTGCAAGATTTTTTTAATTAAAGTGAGGGAATCAGGGGCTGGAGCGATAGGGCATTTGCCTTGCACGTGGCTGACCCAGGATGGACCTAGGTTTGATCCCCCAGCCAGGAGCGATTTTGGAACGATTTCTGAGCGTGTAGCCAGGAATAACCTCTGAGCATCACTGGGTGTGGGTCCAAAACAAAAACAAAATAAAATGAGGGAATCAGTAGCTAAAAGTACACTCATCTAAAATATGGTGGGTTTATCTCCACAGAAAATCATTGTCATTGCCTAACCTTTATATTATATGCATTTATTCAAATTTAGAACACTTCATAACATTTTAATAATTTTATAAAATAAGCTCTTGATAGTCAATTTGCAAAAAAAATTGGGAAGACAATTTGTCTTCTAAAATGACAATGCCATCTCTGTATAAAATATGCATGGGTGGGCTGGAGCAATAGCACAGCAATAAGGGTTTTGCCTTGCAGGTGGCCAACATAGGACGGACCCTGGTTCAAATCCGGGCATCCCATATAGTCCCCGAGCCTGCATAAGTGACTTTTGAGCACAGAGCCAGGAGTAACTCCTGAGCACAGCCAGATGTGATCCCAAAACCAAATATATAAATATATATGTATGTATATATATATGCATGATATATAATTGTTTGCTTGCCTAGCAAATAATATCCAAATGATACAAGTATAATGATATTGAGTATAAAAAACTATACCTAGAAAACTTAGGAACACATGCAAATGAAGTGATGAAAGAGAAAACATGTTTATCCAAGAAATGAGGTCTAAATTATATACACTTAATTATTTGTGCTCTATTTCTATGATCTTTTTTTTTTTTTTTTTTTTGGTCACACCCGGCAGTGCTCAGGGGTTACTCCTGGCTCCATACTCAGAAATCTCTCCTGGCAGGCACGGAGGACCATATGGGATGCTGGGATTTGAACTAATGACCTTCTGCATGAAAGGCAAATGCCTTACCTCCATGCTATCTCTCCGGCCCCTATTTCTATGATCTTAATTAAAGGGTTAGGAAGGGAATTTTAGGTGTGGAGACCTCTATTTCTCTACAGTTTAGCCCTTTCATGTTCTTTATTGCTCCAACTATATGCAATGCTGCCAAGGCCTCTTATATAGGAGGTCACAAATACAAGAAAGTTCCTAAATGTTCATTTGTCTTTGAAGACTGATTTTTTTTTAGAAACAAAGTTCCCTTCTACAAAGTCTTGGAGCCAATGAGAGGCAGAGAGGAAAGGGCCAGAGACCTGGTTCTAGATGTCTCTGTTTCCTTCATTCCACTCCAGGCTTCCAGCCTAGGTGAACTTCTTTTTTCTCTAAAGGCTACTCCCTCCCTCCCTTCTCTCCCTGAGTTATAGGCTCCTTCCAGGTTCCCTGGAGTCTTTAATTGATCCTTTAGAATCTGAAATTCCTCAGAGCTGGGACTAGAGACCAGTTCTATAATCCTGGGCACTTGGATCTTTCCTCCCTAATTCTAGTCCAGGATAATGGAATGTTGAGCATTTGACCCTGAGCAAAAGAGTCGGACCAAGTCCTTCATCCCCAAAGCTATTCATTTTAGGAACTCTGGGACTTAAATAGGTTCATTTCTTAAGTGATATATAAATGATGTCAATCAAGTTATAAACATCCCAGTAAGTTGGGGAGTTTGGTGTCTACCTTTCTCAGCCTCTTGGCTAAGTTTCACATACTTTTGGCTCCAAAAACCCACATATGGGAAATGAGTTTCACATAGAGATCTATTGATACTCATATAGTGATTTATATATATTTATCCTTGGAGACTTTTATCCACAGTGGGAAAAGTCTGTCTCACATGCAACAAACCTGGTCTGTGAAAGGCTCATACAAGCAGGCAAACTCAGTTATGCAGCTGTCCTATAAAGCCTATCCATTGCTCCTTCTTTCCCACCATAGTTTAAAATTTGCATAGACATGGGAGAATTGTACTGATAAAGTCACAACTGGGTTATGTACATTGGGACTAATTGGAAGCAGATGGAGCAGTGGGAAGCAATGCTCTCTGCATTTGGAACACTTCTTTCTGTGTCGTGGGTGGGCTGAAAGCAAAGGGCCCATAGCCTTCTTAGGGCAAGGACCTGAAAACCAAATTACAACACATCTGGAAGAAAAGGCAGAATTTCATGCACACAAGAGACTAGATTAGCATATCTGTTACAGAATAGCCTATTTAATACAAACATACTGAGTTCACTTTAAGAAGTTTTCAGGAAGACATGCTTTTATTTTGACATAAGTTCATCTTGTAAAAACAAAAAAAAATCGGTAGTAGACTCTGGACAAGAACTAGGAAATGAAAGGAATGAAAGTGATATGCATGATACTCCTTCAGTAACAGTAATGCAAACCCTGTTGACTAAAAGGGAAAAAAGGTGTAGGGTGAGGGGAGAAAGACAGGAAAAGTGTCTGCCACTGAGGCAGGCTGAGGATTGGGTAGAGGGACTGAAGGGAAAGTGGAGAAATTGGTGGCAGGAAATGATCACTGGCAAAGGGACAGGTGTTAGAACACTGTATGACTGAAACAATGTTCAACAACTTTTTAAATGTGTAATTGAAGTGATTTAATAAAAACAATTAAAAAACAGTAGAAACATTTACCAACACACACACTAGGCCATGTTTAGGGTTACTTTAAAAACTATTATATGACAGGAATAAAATCAATGTCTGTGCAGCATAACTGAAAACAGTGACCAGTACAGAGGACCCAGTATGCTAAGCAGAGCACAACATTTGAGGCTTCAAATGGCTATGTGGGAGATAATGGACAGAATTGGGAATGAGTCCAGAACTCTCCAGTTTCAAGGTCGAGGTTCTTTCTCCAGACCACGCAGCTTTCAGAATTCCCCAAACCTGTTCATCTCCTTTTGGGAGGGAACTACATTATTACACTGGGAACAAGTCCAGATAAGCATCTACGCTACAGTGTCTATCCTACAGACTGTTACCTGCCTACAGTGAGCGAGGGTTTTTCAAAACACAGATGAAACGTTATAAAATGTCTTCCTGAAATTAGGAGAGACTCACTGTGTCCACATTTAACGGAAAGGTATTACCTAGATCTCGAGTTTTTTGGGGGGAAATCCAGTATTTTATATATAAGGATCAATGGAAATTATACTAAGAAATAGTCAATTAAGCTCTTTTTTTTGGTATGTGCCTCATGATACTAATGGAGACCTTTAAAAATTTAGCATTGCACTATAAAATTAAAAAAAAATTACCATGAGGCTACAGTAATTTTACATCTTGAACATTTTCAAGGAAATAATACAAAAGAAAAATAATTTTGTATAAAACAGAAATCTCTTAACAAAAACAGAAAATTCGTGAAGCGTTCCATATTTAAAAAAATAAATAAAAACAGAAATATCCAGAAATACACAAACTTCCAATAAAAGGATTGTTGAACAAATAAGAATACATTAGGGGCCCGGAGAGATAGCACAGTGGCATTTGCCTTGCAAGCAGCCGATCCAGAACCTAAGGTGCTTGGTTCGAATCCCAGTGTCCCATATGATCCCCTGCCAGGAGCGATTTCTGAGCAGATAGCCAGGAACAACCCCTGAGCACTGTCGGGAATGCCCCTCCCCAAAAGAATACACTAATAAAATAGAACATTGATCAAAAATGTCAATTTTATGATAATATGTACACAATAATGGCACTAAGATGTACTTAGCAGTAAAGCACTTGCCTTGCATATCTGAGACCCCATGTTTAATTTTATTTATTTTTTGGTTTTGGGGTCACACCCGGCTGTGCTCAGGGGTTACTCCTGGCTATCTGCTCCTGGCAGGCTCGGGGGACCATATGGATGCCAGGATTCAAACAACCTTTAGTCCTTGGTCGGCCGCTTGCAAGGCAAAACCCTGCTGCTGTTTAATTTTGACAGAAAGGAAGGAAGGAAGGAAGGAAGGAAGGAAGGAAGGAAGGAAGGAAGGAAGGAAGGAAGGAAGGAAGGAAGGAAGGAAGGAAAGAAGGAAGAAAGGAAGGAAGGAAGGGAGGGAGGGAGGGAGGGAGGAAGGAAGGAAGGAAGGAAGGAAGGAAGGAAGGAAGGAAGAAGTTATGTGCATAGAAAGGTATGGATACTTCAAATAAATAAAAATAAAACATTAGAATTCAATTGTCCTTGGGGGGACTGAGGCTGTGACTACAAGCCTTTATCTTGGCTACATATTTGTTTCCTCAGGTAAATAACAGGCAGCTTGCATGGTTTCTAATCTATTGAGCCATAGGAACATTCAGTACAAAGCTTTCTGCTGAAGGGCAGCAGTGCCCAGAACTGAGCTTTTCTTTCTTTCACTTTCTCTATTTTCCCTTCCTTCCTTCCTTCCTTCCTTCCTTCCTTCCTTCCTTCCTTCCTTCCTTCCTTCCTTCCTTCCTTCCTTCCTTCCTTCCTTCTTCCTTCCTTCCTTCCTTCCTTCTTCTTCTCCCTCCCTCCAACTCTCTCCCTCCCTCTCTCTTGTCTTCCCTCCTTCCCCCTCTTCTCCCTTTTTCCTCTTTCTGTTCCTTACATTTGATGTTGGTTCTCTGCTCCAGAATAATTTCTGGCATTATTGAGGGGACCAGAAATAGTGCTGGCAATTCAAATCAGGTCAGTTTCACACCTGATGTATTATCTCTCTGACCTGAGTACTGGCTCTGTGTGCCTCTAAACCGCCTCCACCCGGGCGTTATCTGGGTCAAGAAGATGTCCATTGTCCACTCAGCACATGTCTGTGAAAACAGTTTTGTCATAGTGGTGATGTAATAGATAAAAAGAATAAGAGCCACAAAACTGATTATTCATGCACGCATGCAAATATTTATTAAAATAATTATGGAGCATTTTCTATAGGCTAATTTACATGATTAAAACACCATAAGCATACTATAATAAAATTTTTAAAGAAATTCAGGTAGTAATAGGTGAGTTTTTTGTCAATGTTTTGGGGGAGGGAAGGATGAATATGTAGACTTGCTATATTCAGAGCACAGAATCTACTTTACATGATACTGTAAGAGTGCATGTGTATCATTATAACATTTATCAAAACCCATGGAAGGTACAATCATCCCTTGGTAACTGAGGGTTCTTGAACAAAACCCAAAACAAAATCCATAGGGGCTCAAGTCCCAAATATAAAAAGAAGTATCATTTGCATATATCCTGTATACTCTAAATCATCTCTAGCTTACTTATCACATTGAACACAATGCAAATGCTATGTGAATAGTTGCTACAGTATGCTATTTAGGACAATGGTTTTCTATCAATGGTCCAAGGACTGTCTGCAGGTGAAAAAGTGCTGAATATCACTGGTTTAAAGAGAAATTAGATGAAAATAAAGGCTTCACATATTCAGAACAGTTTCAACTGCTGATCTAATTACATAGTGCAGATTTTCTAACCTCAGCTGGTTAAAACCATAGATATGGAACTTTACTGCCAAATCTGTAGATACAGAGAACTAACCACACAACACGAAGAGTGAATCCTGATGAAAACTGAGGACTTGTTTAGATATACTGAATCACCAACAGTCACAATTCACATTGTCAATGAGAGATATCAACAGAGGGAAATGAGGCTGGAAAAGAAAAGACCCTATGAAACTCTACTTGTCAACTTTTCTGTTAAAAAATGTGGGAATGTTGCACTGGTGAAGAGGGGTGTTCTTTACATGATTGAAACCTAATCACAATCATATTTGTAATCAAGATATTTAAATAAAGACACTAATAAAATGTTTTTATTTCTGTAAAATCTGTTAATAAATAAAAGGTTATTTCTCTCTTCATCCTGATGAAAGATGAAGTACAAAATAACTGATATTAAGACAGGTAACAATAGCTTCCTGATCGCTGGAAATATCAGTTATATATGTTGTGGCTGGATAACTCACTCCAGAATTTTCTTGGGAATATTTAATCTACTTAGTACATACTCTTTCTATTACTGCTCACAGATTTACACGTCTGCTCATTAATCTCAAGTCTCTGGAAGTAATGTCAAGACAAAGATCAAAAGGAATGATGAAAATTCTAATTTCTTTCAATGTGTTTCAGCTTTGCAATTGCTAAACATTCTCTTTCCCTCTATTTATCTTCTTTTTCCTCCCCCTCTCCTATCCTTTGCCTACCCTCTTCTTCCCTTCCTCTTCTTCCCCCCATTTTCTCCCTCTCCCTTTTCTCCATCTGTTTCCTTTTCTCTCACCTTTCCCTTCTCTCTTTTCACATTCTTTATTCCTCCCTTCCTTTGAAAGCCTTTTAGACATATTTACATTATTACATTACATATCAACATTTCCCAAATTAAATTCGTTTTGTTGTTGTTTTGGGACCATACCTGGCAGTTCTCAGGAGTTACTCCTGGCTCTGTCAAATTAAACTCTTTACTGAGATGCTATGCTTAACATATTTAGAAGTTGTTGATTTTGATTAATAGCAAAACTACTACTTTATTAATTTTAAGCAATGTAACCAACTTTTCAAAGAATACACCCATTTGGTTTCTATATAAATATTATTACAAAAGAAAATAAGGAAGAGAGTGAGAGAGATAGAGAGAGACAGAGAGAGAGAGGAAAAATGTCTCCTACAGAGACAAGCAGGGGAGAGGACTGTGGGAAGGACAGGAGGGAAACTGGGGACATTAGTGGCAGGGCCATGTGCACTAATAAATAGCGTTGGACATTTTATGACTGAAACTCAATCATGAACAATTCTGTAACTATGTATTACATGGTGATTGTATTAAATAATTTATTTTAAAGATAGTATTTCTCTAATTCCATGGGATTGGTTGTTATAGAGCAAGTGACTTAACAATTGTACATATATATCTCTAAAAGAGTACATTTCTTTGGTAAAATGCACTTAAGTACTTCTTAAATCTCTTATTTTTCACCAGATACTTTTCACAAAAACAGATCTATTGCTAAACTAAAGAATGTTAGTTCTTCCTAGCTTCTCTAGGACAGAAGTACAGTATTAAACAGACCCTGATTTTTCACTAGCAGAAATCAGAATGCAGTTCATGGAATGTCATATTTTCCACGTTCACCTCATTTATTTAGAAAATAAATGACCTAATCTAGGAAAGGACTGATGAAACTTCATTTGCACAGTGTCAATTTCTAATAAAGCCAATAAAATGCTAAAATGCTTAGCACCCACCATACACATAATTTTAATCTTCAATTTGTTCTAATAAAGATATTAGATTATTTTTGGTAGTGTTGGTGGAAGAATGGGTTGGCTTTATTACAAGTACCATCAAGAAATCCAAGCTGTGGACCTTAAATAAAAATAGTTTTTTTTGAAATCCTGATCACTGTTTATTTAGCAGTTGCTTATAATTAAGAGCTGTTGAGAAGGAGCTGAGAAGTTCGAACTCCTGGAGCATGTAAGTCTTTCACCTAATGAAAAATAAATGATTAATACTTGCCTATCTATTTTACTTAAGCCACTGCTAAGGTGAAACATCTACAAATTTCGGTACAAGTTCCATTTTTGGATTACTATAGATGTTTGTGAACTTCTTTCTTTTGTTGATCCATTTGTGTCTCCTTCTGAAGATCCATCTGGCTTTTATTTCCAGTTCAGAGAGCAGATCTGTTCCCTCCCACATCCCAGCACCTTATATATCCAAAGACACTGTCCTGTTGGAGTCTGTTTACTGGCCATACACTCCCCTGTCTCCACCATTCCACATGAAATCTAAATTTCTATTTTATCCTCTTTTTTTTTTTTTTTTTTTTTTGGTTTTTGGGTCACACCTGGCAGTGCTCAGGGGTTACTCCTGGCTCCATGATCAGAAACTGCTCCTGGCAGGCACGGGGGACCATATGGGGCACCGGGATTCGAACCAATGACCTTTTGCATGAAAGGCAAACACCTTACCTCCATGCTATCTCCCGGGCCCCCTATTTTATCCTCTTGACCACACTCCATCCATCCCACAAACTCCAGGTCTTGAAGTTCCTTTAAAATGTGCCTTGAATTACCCTCCATGGTCCACACATGTTGACCCACCCGAAACACAATTATATGGTCACCTCCTGAACTCAGAACACTGGACTTTTATTAATACTCTAGCACAAGCATCACACTGTAGTTGGCTCATAGTGAACCTAGAGCCAACTAAAACACCCAGATATTTTTCACACTTATGCAACTGTGCAATTTCATTCCATCACTCAACAAATATTGCCTTGAAGAAAATTGTTTCCACACCAAAAGCTGACAATTTTCCACATGATGATTGAGAGACAAACAGACTAAGGAACACATGGGATTCTGACCTACAGTTGAACCTAAAGTACAATTTTTCCATTAATTTAAACTGTGAAAAGTTAACCATATTATTTATTAGTGAGTTGTTAATGAAGGGCTCATACTGACCATATGAAAGAAGCTGTACTTATGTTTTTGCCAATGATACAAGAAAATAGGGGTTGATGTAACCAGAACTGTACCTGAAAGACAAGCATTCTCTTGTTGGGGACAATGTTAGTCTCAAGCTATGCTAATGCTCAGGAGGTTCAGGGGCCCCTCCAAGTGATTTCCAATACCAGGGCCTGAGGATGTGGTGCTGCTCAGGCCTGCGGTACTGGAAATTACATCAACGTCCAAGTTTGCTCAGGTCCTCCAGGACTACTACAGCCAGCAGTAGTAATGCTGGTGAAGTACAGGAAGCCATATGGTATTGGTGCTAGGGATCAGGACTGGAGAGATGGTATAGGGCATAAGGCACTTACCTTATACACAGCCAACCTGAGTACCATACACATCCAGAGGACAGCAATGACCACTGAGCACAAAGTTAGAAGTAAGCCCTCAACATCCTTTGGTCAGGCCAACCCCAACTCTCTACTAAAAAAATGATCTGCATACTGATAGGAAAGCATGACCAACTAAAGAAATTATTTCTAAACAATTCTCATGCTCTACATGAGTTATTGCAGAAAAGAAATGTGTATACTGATTCAAGGCATACTTAATTTTGAACTTTAGGCGATACTCCAAATTTAAGACAATGGTGATATGATCAGGTTGGCATTTTATGAGCAATTTACAACAATCCTACCTATGCATGAGCACCTAAAGTTTTCAAGGCTATACACAGACCCATTCAGACAAATTATAGCAAAATCACATAGGCTGAAGTCAGAGTGAAGATATTTTTATTTTTGTTTGTTTCTTGGGTCACACCAAGAGGCACTTGGTAACTACTCCTGTCTCTGTGCTCAATGATCATTCCCAGGAGTGCTTAGGGGACCTTGAGGCATTGGGGATCAAACCCAGGTTTTCTACATGCAGGTTTCCTACATGCAGGTTTCCTACATGCATGTGCTCAGCCAGCCCTGAGCCAGTCAGCTTAGGCTGCTATTTTAGAGTTCAGAGTAAGGATTTTTCAAAAAGAAATTTAAAGACACAGAGGTGAATTATTACAAAAGGTTCTATTTTTTCTTTTCTTCTCCTCCTCCTCCTCCTTCTTCCTCTCCTCCTTCTTCCTTCTTCTACCTTCCTTCTTCCCTCTTCTTCCTCTTCTTTCTTCTTCTTCCTCTTCTTCCTCCTCCTCCCTTTGGTGGTGGGGCCATGTATACCTAGCAATGCTCAGTGGTACTTCTGGCTCTGTACTCAAAAATTACTCCTGGTGGGCTCAGGCATATAGAGTGCTGGACCATGCAACACCCAGAATTCAGAGATTTTTAAGGCTCTTCAGATGATTCCAATATACAAATTGAATATTGGTTGTATCTTGGTTGTGAACTAGTTGTTTAGTGAACTAGCAACTGCTTAGGCTGTGATATAGAAAAGCTCTCAGAAAGAGCAAGAAGATAAGGGGAAATAATTACAAAGCTCTTGTGGAAGATAATGAGAGCTGAACCAAGGCAGTCATCACAGGGACCCAAAGGAGTGAATTAATATGGAATGCGGAAGAAGGAATAGCTAAACAGTTCCAGTATATAACAGTACATATATGAATAGGATTGCAAGTCCTAAAGAATATGGCCAAGGCAGGCTGAGATCTGGGCTCTGCCTGCAGGGATGTGAAATACTTGGGCCTTCCTGAACGAGTGAGTGGGAAAGTCAGGCAGAAAATAAGCACCATCAGGCAAACTAGCAGACCGCGTCCTCTTCCAGGATGGAGTGTCCCAGAGAAGGAAAGTGCTCGGCGGGCTGCTGAGACACCGGAAAAAAGATTCCATGGAGTGAGCAGGCCACTTTTCTTTCTGTTCTGCAGGTTAGGAAAAATGAAACTCTCCCTTGGAAAAGGAAAATATCATCCCTGGCTCTTGGGAGTTGGATTCGTCTGCTTCCAACAAAATTCCTTTCATTGCAAAGCAGATCAGCTCAGAGCTAAAGGAGAAAAAAAATATGTGTGAGCTGTTGCAAATCAGCTGACCTGAAAGGAGAGGCCAGAATCAGCTGTCCTCTCAGGTAAAGCACCACTAGCACGGTCACCAGGACAAAGGGGTGGAGGGTGGGAAGGGCAGCCGTTTGCGCAAGCAAATGAGCTAAAGTTCACCAACCAGTTTTTTAATAATCACTTTTGCTTTGCAGCCCTGAGTAGCCAGCGCACAATTTCCCCCAGCTGGGGGCCAGGAGGGAGCAAGGAGCAGCCTCAAGGCTCCCAGCCTCCAGCCTCCCGAAGCACTGCCCGAGCCCTGCCAGCAAGTTGCATGGCCCACTTTCCATCCAGGGGGGCAATTCAGTTTCCAAGTAGAAAGGGTGGAAGTGGAGCCCTCTAATGAAAGGGGCGTTTTCTGTGATGTGTGGCATGGCTCCTGGGAACAGAAAGAAGCACAGGAGGAGGGCCACTCCCTTAACTATCAAAACTGAAATGTTTCTGAGACAGCCAAGATCACCGGCTTGCAGACTGGTCTGGATGAAATTTCTAGAACTCACACTTGCAGACAGACACCTTTCCTCAAAGCTGAAGCCACAGAGACTTCAGCTAATGCTTACAGAGACTTTCAGCTCTGCAGTTAGTGTCGTTTCTGAGGACAAACCCTTTCCTGATGGACAGGAGAGCTGCCTGGCCACTGAGGTGGAGAAGTGAGTTCTCTCAGGAAGTGGGTGGTGAAGTCTATGCACATAAAGTTCTGACACTGAAGGATGTCAGAGAACCGCAGGGATTTTTCCTTAAATAAGTAAAACACACATTAAACTGGTTAAAATTAGTCTGGCCCGAAGAAAGTGCAGTGGACAGCATTTTCTCCCAGACTTAAAAAAAGACCGATACACTCTTAGAATTAGTTAAAATAACATCTTTTTCATCAGAATTTTCATCCCAGAAGTGTTCAAATTTTACTGTTTCCAGGGGGGTGGGTGGTGGTAGTGGTGTGAAATCTCCTGGAGCTGGGAATCAGCTTCTTTCTCCTTTTGTTTCTTCTCTCAGTCTTGTCTTCACTTGGTCTTAGAGACTGCCAGAGAGCTGACCCACTTGGATGCAGAAGGAACAAGAAGTCGAAAAGAATCAAGAGCTGTTCAAATGCTTTCTCCAGTCCATCCATGTGCCATGCTCAGCCAGCCAGCCAACCAGGAGCGGAGGGTATTCAGGAGACCCCTAGCTGCGGCCCTGCTGCTGTACTGGCTCCTTGGCTCTTTCGTATTCTTCCTTAGGTGCAGCCCTCGTGTGTGCAAAGCCTGGCTGGTGGCATCTAACTACATCTGGTCGCATCTGCCCTTTTTCCACCAGGAACCAGGCACTTGAGTCTGCCTGGTGTGTGGCAGCATTGCGTTTGCTGTCAGCAGAAGGTGGTTGTTATGGAGGAAGGATGACACTATTGTTGTTACTAAAGATGACTAATGATTTGTGAACTACTGAAAGAGAAGTGTGGCTTGATGGAGGAGTTCAAGGGGGAGGACTCAGTCAAGGTCACCAAAGTGTCCAGTGTAAAACTCAGGAAGTAGAACACATTCTCCTGAGAGCCGGAATATCGATGTAAAGGGAACCCTGAAGTGCTCTGCCAGGAGGGTGGCTTTCCCAGTCTCTCTTTGCAAAGTCTGAGTTGACTAATCCTTTAGCAACACACCTCCACACCCCATCCGGGAATGGAAGAGGAAACTGAGGAATTAGGAAGACAAGGAGCGTGAATGAAACTATACAATTGAAGAAGGGAAGCAGAGCGGGGTTCAGTTCTCACTGGTCTCAATACCCTGCCACACAGTGAGAGACCAGTAAGAGCATTGACTTATGCAGCTAGAGCATTTCAATTGCTTAAGAGAATCCTGTGTGGTGAGAAGGAGCCTCTGCTGAGATACAAGAGAAACAATTTAGACCGAAACCACAGCCTGTGCACAGGAAGAACTTGAAGAAGGAAGAACTCGAGTGTGAGAAACTGAGACAGGTCAGCAGGGGAGCCAGAGGGTTAAGGCAAGATCAAAGAACAGTAGGAACACAGATAAGGCTCTCAGAAAAATCCCTTCAACCTTAGCAACCTTCAGATTTGTGACCCTGACTGGTTCCGAAAGTGAAACCTCACCTCAAAGAGAAAGGTTTCCTAGGGCCTTGCTTGCCCAGGGGGTCATTTCACTTTTACCAGATAAACCTAGGCATCAACTGGAGTGTGCTAGGGAATGACTAACCAGAACTCTGGGAGGGGCTGTCACACTGCCAATGAGCCTTTCTAGGGAATGGGCCCTTCAACAGAGACAGGGGATGCAACGCAGGATGCTGTGTACATCCCTCTAGCCCCACTCCCAAGAGCAGGTCCTGAAAGCAGTACTGACAGTCACATTGGGATTGGACACTGGACACTACAGTAGAGGAGGGAACAAAGTGCAGCTCATGCTCACAAGTATGCAGAGGTCAGAGCAATGGCACTCTGGGTATTGGTGACTTTTTTTAGTGAATAAATAATATTTTACTCAATTGGGGTTATGTTCAATATTATGTTCTAGATAAAGGACAGAGTGATTCAGATAGAGGGCTGGATATGCAAGGACTAGAAAGGACCAATAGGCACCAAGGCTCAGGGAAGTTGGGTGACAGAAAGATTAGAGACTAGTCTTTATTCCACAGCCACTGGCAGCTGCCCAAGATTGAAGCTGGGTAGAGTTAGCCGACTAGGATGAAGGACAGTGTTCACCCGTGTTCATCAAGAAATGCTTCACTGTAGTCAAAAAGTGGAAGCAGGGTCCAGAGTAACAGCAAGCAGTAGGGCTCTTGCCTTGTATACTGCTGATCCGAGCACTCCATATGGTCCCCTGAGTCCTCCAGTAGTAATTCCTCAGTGCAGAGCAAGTAGTATCCCCTGAGTACTGCCAAGTGTAGCCCCTCACCCATCCAAAAAAAAAGTGTGGAATAACTACTTTGGACACCAACTAGTGAACGAATAACCAAAATGTAGTAAATATGTGAAACGGCATCTTCCTCCGTCTTAAGAAGTCTATTCCAACACAAGCCTTGAGGATGTTATGTTCAGTAACGTAGACTAATGACATAGGGGAAATGGTGCATGAGGCCATGATTTCAAGGTTCCTGAGATCATGAAAGTCACTGAGACAGAAACTTGAGTGGGAATGCAAGAATAAAGAGTTGTGTAAAGGAGACACTTTCAGTTTTGAAATAGAAAATATTTGTGTGGTTAACTTTAGTAATATCCACGCAATCTGTGAATTGGCTGAATGTCACTGACCTGCACACTTGAAAAAAAATTAAGGGGCCGGAGAGATAGCATGGAGGTAAGGCATTTGCCTTTCATGCAGAAGGTCATAGGTTCGAATCCCGGCGTCCCATATGGTCCCCCGTGCCTGCCAGGAACAATTTCTGAGCATGGAGCCAGGAATAATCCCTGAGCACTGCCGAGTGTGACCCAAAGACCACAAAAACAATTTAAGATGGGAATGTGTTAGAAATTGAATTTAATATAGCTGAGGCAGACAGACAGACAGAGAAGGATATGAAGAAGAGAATGGGAGTCCAGAGGCTATGATGATGGTCAAGTTCTAGCTAGAGCCAAATCTTCCAAAGCTGTCTTAACTACATGGGATTTTTGCTCTGACCTTGTTAACACACAAAGCTCACATTTTTTTGGTAAAGACAACAAAATATTGTTAAAATAAAAGTCCGGATTTTTTTTAGCTTCCCATTTTACAATCTGAAGCATCCTGTTACCCGTTAGTCTTGTGCCTGACCCCTCGGTGGTTCTGGTCCTACAAATCCTGGTGGTCTACTGGGGCTGATGGGAGTAGGGTAGTCTCAGGCAGCAGGGAGGAACTGGCCAGACTAAGCAGGAGGCCCTGGACCACGAGAGAGGGAAGAGCAGCCAGTGCAAAGAACACCTACACCCTAGCCTTCAAAATGGAACTATGGAAAAAGTGTCACATTTCCTTCTCTAGATAGATCTAGAATCTGACAGAACCACATCTGTGTGTGAAGCACTGCCCTTACCCAACAGAGTGGTAAGTATGTAAGTGCAGGAAGGCTGTATGTTTCTGCTCTGAGAGGAGTTGCCCTTGTAAGTAAGTCTGGAAGACAATGGTAGTTTGGTGAGGAAATAAACTGGAATAGGAGCATGCAGGAGTTCAATGTTTTCCACAAATGAAAAATATGTTATGATGCAATTCTCTCCCCACCTCCTGCAAGTTATCAGAGGTCCTCAAACTATGGCCCATGGGTCACATATTACATTTGTTCCTGTTTTGTTTCTTCATTTAAAAATAAAATATATGCAGTGTACATAGAAATTTGTTCATAGTTTTTGTTTTTACTACAGTCCTACCCTCCAACAGTCTGAGGGACAGTGAACTGGCCTCCTGTTTAAAAAGTTTGGGGACCACTGCAAATGGAACATTTGATCAAGCTATCCATGATCATTATTCCCATAACCAACTTATAAAGTGAATACTATAATTTATAATGAGGATGAGGCTAACTCACATAATAAAAAGCTGTGTGGTGTTGTATTGTATTAGCAAAACCCAAATATTTCAGTTACATGTACACAGAAATTTCATTTCTCTTAAAGGACTAAACATATATTATCAGGAGAGTATTTTGAGTTTCTCCTCCATCTTTGAGAGCCTGTGTAGAGTATCTGTTCCCAACTCTTGAAGAATGGACACTTCCATGAATGCCTTCTAATTAAATGATAAGGGCTGGCTTCTAACTTAGCCTTTGACAGCAATGCTTTCCTCCAAACACTCTTCTTCCTTCTGATTTTATAAAAGCAACTGAAGTTAGTGAGCTAGAGGAAAGTCCTAATTCTCCTGCAAATTGTAGCATGGTTTTTGGACCATGTTGCCTTCAGGATGTCAGAGCATAAATCTGTGCATGACTATAAAATCCACTGAATACAAAAGCCAGCTCTGGTTAATGTTTACCACAGTCAGGTATTTCAAATACAATTGCAGCACCTTTATTTGGACTAGTCATTTGCTTTTTTGTGTGTATTATTAGCCAAATGTAAAACACTACTCTAGACCTATGAGTGAATATGCATGTGGATATGTGAATGCGTATATATATATATATATATATATATATATATATATATATATATATGTGTGTGTGTGTGTGGGGGGGGGTAATATTGAGACTTGTTGAGTATCTCATGTCATAAATATGTACCATGTTAGTTTATTTTTAAAATTGAAGCAGAATTATATTTAGGGCCTGAAATAATCTTGCAGGATTAATATTTAGTTAAGTATGATATCGAATATTTAATGTATTAGCATATATTTAAATGCATTTATAGATTAATTTAGATTAATTTTCACTGAATATAAATTTAAGTCAGATTGACTTATGGAGGCTCAGACACAACATGCATTCATAACAGAATTTTTGTTTTATTTTTGGGTCACACCTGACAACGCTCAGGGTGGCTCTGCACTCAGGAATTACTTTGGTGATACTTGGAGAGTATCATCTGGGATTCTGGGTCAGCTTCATGCAAGATAAATGCCCTATCTGCTGTATTACTGCTCCAATCTTATGTGGTTTTTTTTCTTTAAAAAATGTTAGTATAAATTACATTTTCAGAAATATGCTGATTAAAGATGATATTTAGGAGCATTTGTAAAGACACACTAAAAGGTTCATACATTTTAACTCAGATTACAATTTTGGGGGAAGGCACACCCAGTAACGCTCAGAGCTTGCTTCTTCTGGCTACGTGCTCAGAAATCACTCCTGGCTAGGGGGACCTATGGAACTCGTGGGATCAAACCCAGGTCCGTCCTGGATCTGCTGCATGCAAGGCAAATGCCCTCTGCTATAACTCTGGTCCCTGAACTCAGATAACAATTTTAAGCATTGGATAGATTAAAGCACAGCTAAGACAGTTCTCTTTCACTTGTAATGGAATTTTCAGAATTAGATACCTCAAAAAAATCAAATAAAAGAGTTCATTTCAGATTTCTCATTTGTTTGTTTGCTTACTTTTAGTTTGGAGACCTGGCAGAGCCTGGGGACTATTCCTGGCTCTTTTTTCAGGTTTCACTCTTGATGGTGCTCAGGGGACTATGTGGTGCTAGGTGCGAAATCCTGGTCTTCCACAGCTTTGCAAGCAGAAGGTCCATTGAGATATCACTCCAGCCTGGAGGGTTGAGTTTAAATACAGAGCCAAGGGCCACTCAGGCTCTATAAACACTGCACAGGCAGCTGGGATGCAGCAAGACTCTTGCAAGAATGGTTCACTTTAGGGGTTACAAAGCCAGGCAACAAAGTCCTGATCATTTAATCTCCTCTTGATACTATATATAATTCAAGCATCTAGTCTGTATAATCAAAAAGACTCTTTGTGATTCATGTTTTTTTCTTATAAAATGTGTTGAACACACTTTATTTGGGCATTATTTATTAACAAAGAAAAAGAAGACTTTCCAATCTCAGTTTTGATATGTCTAACTGCTGTTCATACTTCCTGTGTGAAATAGTGTTACCATTCATTCAGAGATAGTTAATATCTGGTGTGCAGTTCCTTCCTGCGTGACATCAGTATATTTGTGTTGTTGTAATTCTTAGAGTATTGAAAAGAAGAAAATATGTTCTAGGTTATCCAGCTGATTTATTCTCTGTGTTCTAGGTCATTGAGTTGATTTTTTTTTCTCCTTGTTGGAATTCTAAACGGAACTGCAACTGTATTTCCTAGAGACTGCTCTAGACTCTCCCCAAATATCTGTTTAGCTGCATGCACCCTTTCATTCAGTGTGCCAACAGAAGCAGAAAGCTCTATCCTCATTCCAAATTTGAGGAATCTGACACTTGAATGGAGTCCAAAGTCACATGACTAGTGAAAGACATAGAACCAGAATGTCCAGTGTATAAAGAGCTGCCTTTCAAACGAGTGCATAAAAGGCTGCTAACCAAACAAAACATTTAAAAGCATCATGGAAGATGCTGTTGGGTTAAAGAAGGTGCATGTACATCTCTGAAGGGAAACTAGTGAGATTCAAGGTTGCCCAAAGGGCATGAGGCAAGTCCAGTTTGCTTACCTAAACTCGCCCAAAGCTTGTAGCTATTCCATGCACTCATTCAACCCAGCTTCACACCACACACACGTCACCTACTGCACACACACTGCCTCCAAACGAGCCATCTGCCATTTAAAAATGTTCACTAGAACTATATTTACAATAGCCAAAACCTGGAAACAAGCTAAGTGCCCAATAACAGAAAACTAGATAAAGAAATTCTGATACACACATACATAGTTAATATTTAGTAATATAATTGTTAATATGTAGTTAATATATTTTATGATATTTACTATTTGGTTATAAGAAAAGATAAAATCATGCAATTTGTTGTTACATGTATAAATCGGGAGAATATCATGATAGTGAAGGAGGACAGAAGAAGTCAGAAGGAAGACAGACTCAAATGATCTTTCTCAGATGTGGAAAACAATGAAAGATACTAAGAAAGTAACAAATGCCGAAAGGTCATAAAAACAATTTTTTTGAGTAGGAAACTTATCAAATTGTGGGATCTAAGAATAGGATAGAGGTGGAGGACACTGGGACAATGAGGAAGAGAATGAGCACTCTGTTGGAAGGTATGGTGCTAGAATGTTTTATGCATGAAATGCTATCACTTTGAGAGTTTGCATTGTAATCCATGATTCTAGAATAAAATTTAAAATCAATGAAATAAACTTCATTACTGATAGACAATAAGTAATGGACTAAATTAGAACAGCAGACATAAATTCCTTTTATAACATCTGTTAGAAAATGATTTACATGAGATTATTCTGCTAATAAATGATCCGTTACTTAATTATAATATGCACCTATAAAGTATTGATCTATGATATATATTAAGAAATATAAAATGAAAAGATGAACGTTAAATAGAAATTTTCACTCCCTAGTTGTCTACTTTTTTACTTAAATGTGTTGGAAATTTGTATTGAATCACTCCTGATGGTATTTGGGGGACCATATGTGGTGCTGGGGCTCTAGCCTAAGTGAGCCAACTGCAAGTCAAATACATCACCTACTGCTATCTATCCAACTCTATTAACATTTTAAAAATTCCTCTATCCACCTTATATAGATACATTTTGTAGGCCTGTGGTCAGATCTGTTCTCTCGGCAAATTTTAAAAATATATTATTATATTATTAACTATAATGCTCATGTTGTACATTAGATCACCAGAACTTATTCATCATATTAATTGGAAGTTTGTACCCTCTTAAACCAATAGTACTCCATTTCTCTCCACCACTTAGGTCCTGACAACCATTCTTTAACTGTTTCTATGCCTTCATCATTTTCTTTAGATTTCAGTATGTCATTTTTTTCTAAATTTATTCCACTTAGTGCAATGTCTTCCAGATACATCCTGTTGCAGAAAATAGCAACATTTCTTCTTAAAATCTTCTTGATTTAGTCACTTCTTGAAGTGGACTAATATTCCATTAAAATCACATTTCTTTATTCATCTGTACTTAGGTTATTCCCATATTTTTGGTATTGTGAATAATGTTTCAATGAGCATGAGTAGATTATCTTTTGAAGGCCCTAAGTAGGGCCTCCAGAGCATGCTGAAATTATACTTGCAATTTTTTAATTTTGACATTCTGTATTATTTTCCGTAATTCTGCACTATTTTGTATTCCTATTAACAATGCAGTAGAATCCCCTTTTCTTTTTAGCCATAGTTCTACTACTCCTGGTCACCTTTTTTCTTTTTTCTTCTTTTCTTAAGACTCATTCTAACAGATACAAGGTAGTTATCTGATTCTAAATTGGATCTGCATTTCCTGGATCATTAGTGATCATGAGAACCTTTCTGTGCGCCAGTTGGCCACACATATATCTGTGGAGAGATGTATGTTCTGGTCCATTGCCCATTTTAACTACATTATTTACCTTTGTTTTTCTTTTGTTACTATTAGATTACATGGTTTCTAAATTTTTGAAAAGTAATTATTTTGGAGGTGAGCATCCATGGTGGGGTCACACCCAGGATCTCATACATGTTAGGCATGTAGCAATACCCAACCACTAAAATACATTCCTGGCTATAGAAAATAACTTTTTATCAGATATATGATTGTACAAAGTTTGTTTGAGACCCTGATGATAATATTGTAAAAGCAGCAAGTCAAATCCAAGTAGACACACAACCTATCTTTTATTTCAAAACATTTTGATTAAATGTACGAGGCTTTTTTTCCAGTCACTTTTAACTAGAATTTTTTTGTTTAGGGCTAGAGCAATAGTACAGTTGGTAGGGTATTTGCCTTGCACATGAGTAACGTGGGTTCAAACCCCAGCATACTATATGGTTTCCCAAGCACTGTGAGGAGTGACTTCTGAGTGCAGAGCCTGGAGTAGTCTGAGCATGGATGGATGTGGCTCAAAAGCAAAATAAAGCAAAAAGAAATTTTCTGTTCAAAACTTTTCAATGCATATATATCTAAATAGGATTTTTAAGACATACCGCCATATGTTCTCTGTCTATAAAGTCTTAGCAAACCAGGCTTGGAATCATGAACTGCTAAGACCCTCTCTGCAGCCTGCACTCTAGGCTAGCAGATTGTTTACTTCTCCATGATTACACTCCCGTGACTCCACAGTGTTGCTGATTATACTTGTGACTCTTTTGGGATGCCTTAATCTTGCAGGATTAATATTTAGTTATGTATAATATTGAATATTTATTAGCATATATTTAAATGCATTTTATAGATTAATTTAGATTTTCACTGAATATACATTTAAGTCAAATTGATTTATGGAAAATTTGTTTTGCCCCTTTCACTCTTCTTTAGAAATGCAAATGATGTCCTCAGAGGTAACCAGTAAAAGTGATTGCAGAGTCCTCTCCTGGGAAATCTGGAGGTTCTTCTCTAGAGCTGGGAGCAGGACAGTGGCAGAGACCCCTGCGCATAAGGTCTCCTGAAATTCTTTCTGGAAATCTGTACCAGCAAGCTTCTGGGACCACATATTGCTTTTTTACATCATCACAGAGTCACTGAGGACCTCAATGAGAATCACGCAGAATCACTGAACTTTTGGACTTTGCGGAATTAATAAGCTTCATCCAATTCTGAGCTCTTGCTCGCCTTCACTCAGCAAGTGTTTATTGAGGTCCTGCTGTGTGCCAGCCATTATTACCAGCCTGACTCTGAAAGGTCAGAATGATACAGACGAATTCTGAGGGGTGATGGGGATGTGGAATATTGGCTCAAACTTTCAACCAGATTTGCTCCTCAATTTGGTCTTTAATTCCAAGGACCCCAACAACAAAGGAACAGCCTACAATGTGCAGTTTTGTTAGCTGGGTAGTTCTCTGCTAGTTCCATCCAAGCATGACCGAAGGCACAGACTATATTCCAGTTCATGGTTCCAAGCCTGTTATGCTATATTCCAGATCTATAAGGAACTTCAGCAGCTCAGGTGTGAGGACCCCCAGTGATAATGACATTAGCTGTGATCTAATGGCCAATGTCTGGTAGTAGGTTTCTATTCCCTCTTCTAGGTCTTAGGCTCAGGAATCTAAAGTCTTAGCACACAGGGCATTGTTTTAAAGTTCCAGAAAGCAGAAACAGGCTTACATTTGCTATTCACCCCTGTAATGCTAACGATTCAACAGGGTTTCACCCTTGAGCAAGCAGGCTGCAAGCAAAAGAAAAGAGATTTCAGAAAGGAATAGGTGCCTTTCTTCATGACAAAGCCAAGCTAGAACAGGCTGTTTTTTCATCTGGTTGAGGGAGTGGTGTGGTAAAATAGTTCTTTACCTAATGATACTCTTGTGCTGCCAGGAAGGGAGACAAAGAAATGTAAGAAAACAGAGAAATGATTGCTTTATGTTAAATTTATATTGTTTCTACAGTAGCGAAGCCACCAGTTCCTAACTCAGAGGCTCTGAGCCATGTAGATTCCTTTGAAGCAAATTCATGGGTGGGGATAGTCAAGGCATCTTCACACGACTCTTGCTTTCACTTGGTGCATTTTCAGGTAGGGCAAGCTGGTGCAGGTGCAGCTTGTGAGGAATGCCAACCTTCATGCTGGTTGGGGCACTTTTGCACACAAAGAGAGTCAGGCAAAGGAATCACTAACTCCAAAACAAGATAAATAAGAACACAGTATGTTCTCAGGGAACTCAGGTCTATACAAAAGAAGAGAGAAAAGGAGCTGAAATGGCTAGTTTGGCCTGGCCCAGGTTTCTCTACTTTGCTATTTTTATCATTTGCGATCTCTTTCTGCAGTGGGCAAGACCTGCACACGAGAGCATATTTTGCACCCTCTTGTTTTTATGTAGCAGATGCCAGTAGTACATTCCAATACAGAAATCAAAAATTTCTCCAGACAATGCCAAATACCTTACGAGAGAGTCAGAGAGTGGAGAGAGTAACTGAGAGTTGGGATACAGAATTGCCTACAACCAAGGCTGGTCTAGACCTCTGTATCCCCTAAATCTATTCACTTGACTTGCAACTCAACTCGCGAATCATACTTTGAACCCTAATTTTGAGAAAAAAAGCCTTGACTGTAGGCAGTGTGTGTGTGGTGTATACAATATATAAACATATATGTACAATATATACACTATAAACATACCTACAATAGAGTCATTAAGTAGTAATATTAGAAACTCATTGATGAGAAATCAAGTGTTTGTTAATATGGGGCTATGCTTTATATATATATATATATATATATATATATATATATATACATCAAGGTGACTAATTTCTCACAGTATAGACACACCTAAATATGACATTCTTCTTAAAACAAGAAAAGAAAGTTTGCAGTTTTCACAAGAAGTCTCCCTGAAGGCGAATTTTCACCTCTGGAGATAAAAGTAAAAATTTTTGCTAAATGTCTATGTCAAAGTAGCTGAAAGTCCTCTCCATGTTCCTTTGTAGCACCAAAATTTACCCATTATCTTAAGTTTGCTTAAATGTTTCTTTTGATTCCCTTTATCTTAAGTTTCAAGATTTGAAAATTGAAAAATTCATTTAGAAGAAGGTTTCAAAAATTCTATTTTTGTAACTTCACATTTAGAGTAAAAAGCATTACCTCCCTTTGTAAAGGTGATTCATATTCCATAGAAAATAAAGAGAAAAATAGTGGAAATCTTGCACTGAGTGGAAAAAGCATGTAGCACGTAGGTGATGATGCGTTGATCCCAATCAATACTTAATTAAATCAACGTTGCTTTCATTTCCTCGAAATTCAATTTTATTTCACTAATAAATCTTAGTTTAGGGCCTGAGGTCACCATCATGCCAACTCTGGAGAGATTTAGGTCAACTGACAGGCAGGACATGACTTTTGCCTCTTGCCATTAATCAATAACTAATAGCTATTTGATTTTCAGAACATTCTGGTGTGACACAAGCTCAATATTTTTCAAGATTGTAGTTAATGTCTAGTAAAATAAATGAAAGTCGGACTTATTCTTTGATATACAATTTGAGTGTTATCACGGTTATGATTTTTTTATTATTTACTTAATATCATTTTTGTCAGGCTGTAGAACCTGAAACATTTGGTTAACAATACTAAGCCTACCAACATCTGAGAGGTGAGGGAGAGGTGTGGTAAGAAGGCAGGGAAAGAAAGGTAAAGGCAGTGCAAGAGAGGGCCCAAAGGTAATGGTGAGGAGAAGTGCAGAGGGTATGACCTTGGAGCATTAATTTTTGCATAAAAGTGGATCTCGAATAATATTATAAACCACAATGTCTCAAAAAAATCTGCAAAACAATTTAAGAACTTGGATCTGGAGCACAGCATGTTGGGTGTTTGCCTTGCATGCAGCCGATTGGGTTTGATCCTGAAATCCCACATGGTCCCCTGAGCCTGCCAAGAGTAATTTCTGAATGAAAACCAGCATTGACTCCTTAGAACCACCAGGTGTGGCCCCAAAAAACAAAATAAAATTATTTAGAGAACTAAAAATATCACTTTATCAGGTTCCATGAAAAATAGTTTTCTTTTTTCATTACTAAGGGCACTCTAAGATCCAATCTGTTGTCATTTATACTAAGCTGAATTTATTTTTTACAAAATAGAAATATATACTCCTGAATTTTTTTTTTTTTTTTTTTTTTTTTTTTTTTTTTTTTTTGGTTTTTGGGTCACACCCGGCAGCGCTCAGGGGTTATTCCTGGCTCCATGCTCAGAAATTGCTCCTGGCAGGCACGGGGGACCATATGAGGCACCGGAATTCAAACCAATGACCTTTTGCATGAAAGGCAAACGCCTTACCTCCATGCTATCTCCCGGGCCCACTCCTGAATTTTTTAAACATTGGATACTGAAGATATTTTTAGATTCTTTTATATGAAGAATTCTAAGCATGACTGCATGAATTTAAAACACATTTTTCTTTGATAAGGTCTTAATTTTAACCCAACTATTAATTCCTTAGAAACACTTCTTGTGGGGCCGGTGAGGTGGCGCTAGAGGTAAGGTGTCTGCCTTGCAAGCGCTAGTCAAGGAAGGGCCGTGGTTAGATCCCCTGACGTCCCATATGGTCCCCCAAAGCCAGGGGCGATTTCTGAGTGCTTAGCCAGGAGTAACCCCCGAACATCAAACGGATATGCCCCCTCCAAAAAAAAAATGAAAAAAAAAAAACAAAAAACAAACACTTCTTGTTCAATGTATATCCTCTACTTTGAGAAAAATTCTCTAAAAAGTAAAGTAACACTTGTCATATACCTTTCAGATGTATTTAATCTGTGCACTCCAAGTTATGTGTAAGAGAACAATGAAAAATTACAACTTAATGATTTACTAATTTAGAGGGTATTTTTATTTCAGAAAAATATATCTGTTTATTAGTGAAGAAAGATGAGTTAGGATTTCCAGTGTCTATATGAATACAATCATACTTCAGGTGTGTTCTAACATTAGAACAGCTTGTGACAACCTCCCAATTATCTTCTAAACTTCTTCTGTTCAATTCCACCCTTTTCTCACCCCTTTTCTTCAAAACTTTTAAATGGAACTTAATTTTAAACTTAATTTAGTTACTCAAACACACTATTTCTATTTGAATCTTGTTAGTGTGTAATTCACTGCGATTAAGACGTATCCTCAGATTGACTGCGTGTCATTAGTTATCCAAACAATTACTTTCTATTCCAAAACTGGAAGTATCCCCTAAAAATATCTCTTCATTCTGATGATTCCCCAACCAAGCCCATCCCTCCCATCCCTCTAGTTTCTTTCTCAGTGTCTTTCATGACTCAAGGTTCTCTTAAGAGTGATATCATATGCCATTTTTCTTTTTGTCACTGGTCTTTTTCATTGAGCATAAACACTCTCAATGTTTATTCAGTTTGCATCTAGTATCAAGATATTCTCTGTCATATGTACCCATATGTGAACAAAATTAACCATACAGTTTTTCTCATATGGAGCTCACAAATGTAGCCAGAAATTCCTGCTCGGATCATCAGTAATGTAATCAATTTTTGAAGAGAGAGGAAGAGGAGAGGAGAGAGGATGGAACAGGAGAGAGGGAGAAAGGGAAGGGAAAGCGTAGAAGGACAGAGGCTCAAGTATACTCTGTGATTTATTTGTTTGTTTAGGGTCACACCTGATAGTACTCATGACTTATGCCTGGTTCTCTGCTTAGGTATCATTCCTGGTGAGGCCCTTGAGGAACATATGGAGTATAGGAGGTCGAACCTAGATTAACTACAGGCAAATACCCCACCCACTGTACTATTTCCCCAGTCTCCTATTCCATAACTTTATGTATAATCTGGACCCACAATCAACGATTCTAAATCCTGAGCCCAGTTACAACATTCAACAATTAGTGAGTGGAGACCAGAATTTCTGAGGATCAGAGTGTTGTCTAGATTTCTATTAGAGAATGTATTGATTTCCAAATAGAACCACCTATGTATATTCTTTCTCACATAGCTGATTTTATTCCTCAATGAATAATAGACTTTTTCTGATGCAAGAAGTAGTATATTTTACCTGAAAATTTTAGAAGTTTCTGTTTGAATTCTAAATGTTTCAATGACCTCTTACCTAGTTAATAACATCAAGTACATCCAAAGGTTACTGAATTTCTCATGCTCCTATAAACAAGATCAGATAAACATCCAGTGCGTATTTAATGTTAACCTGAGACTTTTCTGGGAAAAGGCCCGCTGTCCCCTCAGCATTGCAGTTCAACGTTCAGTAGAGACTGGAAAACAAACAGTTTCCAGTTATTCAGTGACATGGCAAGAAAATGCAGAAAAGTTGTGGAAAGTACTTACAAAGCCTACTTTGTCATTTTTCGCACAGTTCTGACATAAAAATAGCAACGGTAAAACAAATCGCTAGGTCCAACCCACCCATTTTGCGTTTACAAAGGCTTCTCTCTAATGAAAACATTCCCAATTAGGCCAAAGAAAGGGCTAATATACTAGACAGCTCTGCCAAGCCCAACTATATCTTTCTATATATTTCTTGGAGTTGGAGCAATAGCCCAGCAGATAGAGCATTTGCCTTGCATGCAGCCAACCTGGGACAGATCTGGGTTTGATCCTCGGTATCCCATATGAACCTGCCAGGAGCTAGTTCTAAGTGCAGAGCTGGAGTAATCTCTAAGTTCTCTGGGTGTGGCAAAAACAAAACAAAACAAAACAAAACAAAACAAAAACCAAAACCAAACAAACCTTATTTTGTAATCATTTTCAATTATATAACTTAGGATAAGAACTATAACAGGATTCTCACTTAGAGTGGAGATTTTATTATTATTTATATTAAAAGAACAATACAGATGCTGTCTTGACTCTCAAGACTAATACCTTCTTAGAGGGTCTAAATTTTCTTGAAAATCTTGGGTCTAGTGTTGGAGAGATAGTACACAGACTATGGCACTTGCCTTGTATGCAGCTGACCCAGGTTGAAATCCAGAACTCTATATAGTCCCAGAATACAAAGATAGGAGTAAGCCCTGAGTAGCCCCAGCTGTGACCCAAATCTTCCTTCCTCCTCCCCAATTTTTTTTGTATTTTCCCACTGTGTTTTCTATTTATCTAGCAAGTAAATGAACTCATTGTCTAATATTTAGCACTTTGGTTACTTACAACATTAATGTATAAAAATGTATAAACCAAAAAGTGTGCAACACCATGAATTTTCCATCAATTGAATATACCTATGTAATTTACCCACGTAAGCAGCATTTAAACCAAGAATATGGTGTCCAGCATTCCGAGGAACCCTGTCTAGAGCACTCTGATTCAAAATAAACATGGCAAATAGCTCAAATAGATGAAAATAAATGAGACAGATAGCATAGTACACACAGAAAACCAACCATATGTGTGATTTGAATAGAATATAAATTGAGCACATGCAAATTCAATCAAAAACCTACAAAAGGGTATTATGTTTGTGCAGCAGCTATTCAGTCACTCTATTCCTCTATTTCTCTATGTGTCTGTCTAAGAATTTCCCTGTATTATTCATTCGTTTTTATTCTTCATGCCTCCAACTGCCAAAGTTAAAACAATTACCTTCTCTGAAGTATTGAAAAGGTTATGATTTCAGTAATATCATTTCTCAAGCTACCTAAAACAGTGAATATTTTTAAAAAGTGAGATTTTTAACCAATTATATTTTAATTTAGGCTAATATTACATCTAGAAGTCAAGCTCAGTATTTACAATTTTGCTACTAATACAAAAGGGACAATAGTGCTTCTTATACTTTCTTCTTTCCAATAAATGTGTAGTTCTTTTTTTAAAAAGTTATCAACAAAAGTTTTACTATGCAAAATACTACTCTTGACATCATGTAAATTGAAATAAAAATATTATTTCAGTAGTAATATTTAAATATAAGTAAAAATAAGATCGATATGTTAGATCCAACAAATCTCTGTTCTAAAATGTGGTTTGAAAGTGAATGTTTAAAAACATTGTGGGAGGGTCACAACAGTTAACTTTCTAAATATTCCCTTTTTTATCTTTTACCATTAAAAGGTAATGCTAACCAAAAAGTTAATATTCAAGGAAATGTCTGCCCCCAATGTCTCAAGTCAAGAGTAAAACTTACATTGCTTTATTCTTGCTGAATTTTTTTATGTCTCACTCAGCTATTCTTGGGACTTACTCTTTCCTGGCTCTGTGTGCCAGGGTCACTTCTAGCTGGGATCAGGGAACCATATGGGGTGCCAAGGACTGAACTCAGGTTGGCCAGATGTAAGGCAAGCACTCAACCCTCTGTACCGTCGCTCTAGTGTCTGTACTTGCTTTTTATTTACACTCAGCACATGCCAGTCTTACAACCACACAACCACACATCTACAAAGCACAGGGACCAGAACCAGCAAAGCCTACATAACTTAAACCACCCTTCAACCCATTTGGAAATAAACGAGTTCATAAATCCTCTCACTGTTTAAAGCAACTCTACTGCTGGCAATGCCTAGGAGATAAATTATCATCTTTGAACTGTGTTTCCATTTTTGGTATTTCTTGCTGCAATACTAATTTTTTTATTCATGAATTTAAAACTACTTGAAAAATAACTTATACATTGGTACTAGAAAAATAGCAGGTCTCAAACATAGGATAATCCATTATTAGTGTGTTATCTTGAAACTCAAAAATTCTAACATATGGATAGCTAGATTGAGAAATACTTGCTGTATTGCTTTCCTATTACAAATGAGGTGAAGAGGCAAGAACCAAAGGAAGTTCTAAGAGTGGAACTCCAGATGAAAACAGCTGTCCTTAGCATGACCCAGTTCAGGACCTATCACAGGAGGGACTGGGCAGAAGTATGAGGTCATCACTCTAGTGATGAAAGGAGAGAACTGATTAACAGGAGAAAACAGAGACGGGGCCTTCACATTAGTTATAAGGCGCTAATGTGAAAAGAGAAAGAGAAGGTTGCACAAGAAAATGAACAGCATTTAATCCAGGATAATAAGGAAAAAATGAAAAATAAAGTTTTTCCTACATGAAGGTCAGGAGGGAGGCTCAGTGACATGCTTTGGGGTCCGGGAGCTGAGCCTTCTCTAAGGTCTATTCCTGCCAAGAATTTCTTCTAAAGTCTATTCCTGCTTCCTTAAGGATTTGGATACACATCTGGGAGTTGTGCGGCCACTAAAGCAGAGGATCCCCAGTCAGAAGCCAGGGCACCTCTTAGTGTTGAGAACCTTGGGTCAATGAGAGCCATGGCTCCACTTCCAGACTCCTCATCCACAGCAGGATCATGAAGGTTAGAAGTGAGGGTTAGAGATAAGAATTAGAAGTCAAAGGGGAAGCCAGTACCTCGGGAAGAGGGAACTAGCCTGAGGCACATGGCCTGTGGTGTTCAATCCAGCTTCATTTCCATTAGCAGTCCCAAAAGATCATTTCAATGATCATCAGAATTCTGAAAACCAAGACACCAAGTCTCACAGGAATTACAAAACTTGGCCAGTGTTTTAGAACTGGAATAGAGGCGGACTGGATTCCAAGACAGCATCTCATCTATGTGAATGTTGTGCATGAAGAGGAAGAGAATGTTCTATGAATAATCAACGACTCACTGCAGAACAAGCCTAGAGACTGTGTGGTACATTTACTGTGCATTTATACACTTTTAATTTATGTTATTTTGTTTGTAAATTTTCCCTTCTCCTGTGTGTGTGTTTTTCTATAGTAACTTGGGTCACAATGGGTGACTGTGAATCTCTGAGTTGTCCAATCTAATATCCACATGAGTGTATTTATATTTCAGTTCCCTCTCTACATCTTATTTATTCTACTCATTAAAAACTAACATCAGGGGGCCCGGGAGGTAGCATGGAGGTAAGGCGTTTGTCTTTCATGCAAAAGGTCATCGGTTCGAATCCCGGTGCCCCATATGGTCCCCCGTGCCTGCCAGGAGCAATTTCTGAGCGTGGAGCCAGGAATAACCCCTGAGCGCTGCCGGGTGTGACCCAAAAACCATAAAAAAAAAACTAACATCAAATAGTAAGGAAAAATTAGAAGCTAAAGATAGAAAACCATAAAAAAAAAACTAACATCAAATAGTAAGGAAAAATTAGAAGCTAAAGCTAATTGCCTTTTTCTAGAAAAACACAATTCATCCGTAGAACATTAATAAGGTTCACTCCTAGTATCAGAATCCAATGCATTCATTAAACTCTCCCAATAATGTTTAAATCAAGAACACTATTCATGGACATAAGGATTCTGGACACAATGAGACCCCCTAGAAACTCACAAACATCCACAAGGAAGACTTTAAGAGCCTTAAAAGACCTGAGAATATTATTTACTTCAAGACCTTAGAATATTAGAACAGGTGGATTTTTTGACTTCTGCCCTGGTGCATTCCTCTGCTCATCCAATGCAATAACTTCCAGACTGAGGTGTCTTTATGGTGCCCTGGCATTGACCTGGTCAACAAATGCAGAGGACCCTTCATGTATCCAGAAGTCAACAAATTGGACATTATCTCTCTCCCAAGCCACACAGGTTCCAGGCTCAATTTGGTAAGACCATCCCCCCTTGACATATTTACATGCATACATACATACATACATACATACATACATACATACATAATACTCTTATAAAAGCAAGTCATCACTTTCACATATATGTCCTTCTAACTCAGTGACTACAAATCCAAAGTTTCTAGCACTCCCATCTTAGGTTTGAGTAATTTGCTAGAGCACCTCACAGAATTCCAAGAAATATATACTCTCTAGAGATGATTAATCTATTATAAAATTACAAAACTCAAGAGTGAGAAGAAAGAGGTGCTCAGGGTCGGATGTGGAGAAGTGGCCAAGAACTTTCTGTTCTCTGTAGGCAGATACTCCCCAAATCTCCAGCAATCATACTCTCTAAACACTTCTCTGGGGTTTTCATGTGGATTTCATTACATGGGGGGTTTAACTAAATGATTAAATCCTCTTCCACTGCTGACTGATTCAACATCAGTCTCTCTCCCCTTCTGGTGGTCCGGGGAAGGTCTGAACCTTCCAACCATTAGAGAGTAGGGTTGCTTCCCCAGAGGTGAAATCCAAAAGTTACTTCACTAGCCTAACAGCAGGCTCTCATCACTAAGGAAATCCCTAAAGAGTTTGAAACCCTCTGCCAGAAACTGGGGAGGAAATCACAGGAAGTATCACTTTCCCTGTTTAAGTTGAAAGCCCCAAGAATTTCTGTGTCTCTCTCTCTCTCTCTCTCTCTCTCTCTCTCTCTCTCTCTCTCTCTCTCTCTCACACACACACACACACACACACACTAGATTGTTGAGGAGAATCAAAGTTCTGTTGACCTGCAGGACGATATAATTACTGTAAGTAATCAGGAGTGTTTATTGACAAATAAAATATAGTCAGGAAGTGGAATATGTAACCAGTAGGTCACAGGAGATACTATGGCAATTATAGTTGGCAAAAGAGGGTCTTTGAGGGGAGTCTGCATGTAGCCAATAGCAAACACTTGATAGTAAGCTAGACAAAGAGGGGACCACCTACTCTAGCAGCCCGGGGGGTGATGGTAGGGGATATGGGTTGCAGAAAGGGAACAGGGAAGGGGGAGGGTGGAAAAATTTCGTGGTGGGCATTCCTGATTCAATGTTAATATGTACCTAAAATACTAATGTGAACACATTGCAAACATCCACATGGATCAATGAGAGCACCAGGGTTGAGCTCTCCACGTAGCAGGCATCCCTGATGAAAGAGCATGTAAGTGAAGCTAACACCTCCCTGGCTCAAACTCTCTTTGAAAAGAAATTCATATGCAGACTCATTTGTGTTCCTGAGAGGTCCACCGAAGCTCTACTGCATAGATGGAGACCAATGTCCAAATGTCACCATTGTCTTTGCATCTCTAAGATGGCCTCACTTCCAAATTACTGCTCATTCATAACTAAAACTTTAAAACAACTCATAATTGAGGCCAGAGAGATAGTTCAGTAGATCGGGTGCTTGTCTTGTATGAGACCTTCCCAAGTTCAATCCATGATACCTCATATGGTCCTCTGAGCCCTAGTTTCCCTGAATGCAGAGGGAGGGGTAAACTCTGAGCATCGCCAGATGTGGCTCAAAAGCCAAAATATGTTTTAAAAATTAAAGATAAAAAAATCACATGATGACTCATAATCTCTTCAAAAATGATCTTACATTGGGGCAGAGCAGGAGTCTTGAAGATATTTGGGTTGGGAAGCTGGTTTTCTGGTGATGTGTAATGCTAGAACAATGAATGTACAAAGTTATCATTAGTACTACTGAAAATCCTAACCATTGAATCCTCTGCCTTGATCAGTGAGCACAAATCTGGGAGGAAATCAAAGTCCAATCTCTTCCCAAAATGAAGTCCAAGAAGGAAAGAAAAAAAATCCCCAAATTTGTAAGAGTAGCATGGTTGGCAAATTCCCTCCCTTGGCACCCACATCCATTGGCCCTATTACAGGGTTCAGGCCTAACATTCATGACTACTTATTTGTCTGGCTATAGTTTGAATGTTTTGTTTTTGAAACTGGGTGACATTATGCATATTTAGCAGTCATTGCCCAACCAATTCAAAATCCTGGCTTTTCTAGCCAAGATTGGAAGAACAATGCCGTCTCAGAAGGGAAGATGCACTCAAATAAACACCCAACTCTTCCATCCTCTGGGACTTGTCTCATTCCCCTTCTTTCCCCCCAAACCAGGAATACCACTGAATTTGCATATAAGCAAGGAAGAGACTCCAAAAGTAAAGAATGAATTGACCAAGTAGTCCCACTTCACCAAATTGCTTAACTTCCTGTTCTACCTTGCCTGGGCAGACTTCTGTTAACTGAAGGTGAAATGGCATGGCCTTTGCCCAATTAACTTTTGCACGATGGAGAGGTCCGAAGACAAAGACACCTGAGATCAATATGCCCGCTGTCTATTTATTGGAAGAGTTTACTCAAAAAGAGATCTCTTGTCTCAGACTCTTAACAATTCATTTTAAATCCACACAGACAAGAACTAAAAAAAAACAACAACATTATTTTCTTACATATGGAATAGTACTTTTATAATTATGAAATATAATATTTCTGGTGCACCAAAAACTTCCCCTAAGTTAGGAATAAATGATAATAAAATAAGTTATTTCCTACTATAAAGATATGAACACTTATTTGGGGAAATGGTCTCATCAACAATGAGAGATCTACTCACATTTTACATTCCATTCACTTAATCAACAAACCTCCTCAAAATGAATAATTTTAACTTTGTGTTATTATTTTTCTTTAAATTCTGTTTCCAAATACAACCCCAGCATAAATAACTCTTGGAGAAATAGTGATAACAGAAAATGACCAATCCCAAGCGTGTCACTCTATTGTTAAGTCCACCTGTGTGTAATAACTATTTATACACCCTAATGATTTTAAGTGTCTATTTTCAAATAAGTCACAGAAATGACTCTTTCAATTCTGTGTAAGTGAATGAACATATTTTGCCACAGGCGTGCCAATTAACCCAACTCATCTAGGAATCTGATTTCTCTATCACTTACCTCTGAATATTTATGTCTGTCGAAGTGATGGATTTTTAACACAGCTTTAAATTTTTACATTTTAATTTCCTTTTTATATATATATAATTTTTATTGAAACCAATGTGAATTACAAGTCTTTCACAGTTGTATTTAAGGCACATAGTGTCAGTGAATTAAGGCCATTCCCACCACCAGTATTGATCTCCCTCCGCTGCAGTTCCCAGCATCACATTTCTAATTTCTAAATGTTGTACTGGTGAAAGGGGGTGTTCTGTTTATGACTAAAACCCAACTACAATCATGCTTGTAATCATGGTGCATAAAGATTTTATAGACTAAAATAAATAAATATAAAAATAAAATGAATTCTTTGAAGACTCCATCTTCATTATTATTGGCCTCCATCTCCTCAAATGGGTAATTTTCATACATAGAGAAGAGAATGAAAACATGCTTTATAAACAGCATAAAATAATGAAGAACATATAGCAATCGTGATTAGCATGAAGGATAAATAAAAGGATTAGAGAAAAATGCTGTGTGATTTTTTTCAACCACTTGACTCAAAATTGGCCTTAAAAATGATAAGATGCATCAATAGCTAAAAACAAAAGACTTCTCCAAGTAGTAGAAGAGTTTGGGACATTTGACTCTAGTGTTCAGTGTGTCAATCCTATTGTATATGTTGCCAATCCCTATATTAGACAAGTCCAGGGCACTGGCAAACTGCAGAAGCTCTGTAAGCCTGAGTTCCTCACTCCCAAGTACGGATAATTATTCCTATCTTGTCAGTTGTCAGAAAACTGAGGAGAGAGAGGGTAAGGCATTGTGTGAACTGTAAAGTGATGTACAGAGGCAAGATGTTGTTATTATGACATCACTGTTTCTGCATCTAAATTATAGGGGCCACACACATTACTGACACGCTTAAATGCATATCTTGCATACATTTCGATTTGCTTTTAATTTCACAGATGTTTCAAGTTAATTGGTTCTTGTAAACATTTGATTGTATTTACTTACTTGCTTATTTTTAGTTTGGAGGGACCACACCTAGCAGTGCTTGAGATCTAATCCCGGCTCAGTCATTCCTGGTGATTAGGAACCAAGCCAGAGACTCCTACTATGTGCACTTCAGTCCTTCGAGCTATGTCCCAAGCCCTGGTTCAGTTACTTTAGAGAAGCCGAAATTGAGAAACAGATTCTAACCAGTTTTATCTTTTTATTTATTAAAATAGTAAAGAAAAATGCTAAAGTATACACAAAGAAAAGCTCCCACATGTGCATATGATATGCATATAGGTATATCAAAACAATCATAAACGCTGAATGAGTTTTCTCACTTTAAAATCAATAGTTTATTATTATAGTTGTTTTTCCACTTTTCATTTTACTTGTCGAGATTTTCTGTTTATAAAGCTTTATAACACTAAAGAAACAAACAAATGACGAACAAAAATGTTTACCAATGAACCAATGGAGGAAGGTGATGGAGAAAGACACATTGGAATAAGGATTAAGGCAATGCCTTCTTTTAATATATCCCATGCAAAGATTACAGCAACAGAGATAAGAAAAAAATACAAAAATAGCTATAAGGATATAATTTCTGATTCTCTATTACTTTAGAAAATTAAATCCAAGAAACAGTTCTGAAATTCACCTTACTTCAGAGCCACTTAAAGTCAATGTCATAAAATCCAACAGGTGTACACTGATTTTTAAATTACCGTCTACCTTTGTTTTTCATCAGTCATCCAGATTTAATCAAAAGGAGATGAAATTAGTGGTGTTGGAGTGAAGTATGCATAAAACCCTATCATTGGCAGCACTGTAAATCACAGTGACTAAAATAAAAATATTTTTAGACTGTGTTCTACTTTTATGGGTTCTTTTATTTAATAATTATTTTATTTAAGCACCTTGGTTACAAAATTGTTCATAATTGAGCTTTAGTTATAGAATATACACCATTCTTTACCAATGCACTTTTCCCACCACCAATGTCCCCTGTTTCCCTGCCACCCAATCATCCTCTACCTGTCTCTCAGGCAGGCATTTTGCCTCTGTGTGTGTGTGTGTGTGTTTCTCTCTTTTTCTTTTTTGATACTGTGATTTGTACTATTTTAAATGAAGGGGTACCACGCATGTCACTTTATCCCTTTTCAGCACCCAGTGATCATTTCCAACCATCATAAAAATATTTTGAAGCGATGAAATTAGGGTTTCTGAGTTTTTACTTTTCTTGTAAAGGAAGATGGTAATCTTCTAATGCTATCTTAAAATACATTTTAATAAAAAGGCTATTGTAAGATAGCAGTAGAAACAACTTAAAATAGTTTGTCTAATTTATCTTGCTTATCAAAATGTAAGCTCAGATACACTAGAATGAAGTTGGAAACCTAGTGCCAGTGTAGAGAAGCTATGTAATGCCATCTCTTACACTTTTCAGGCATTTGATGCTTGCTGGAGAATAAGGAAAACATATTTTATTTTTAAAATAAAATAAACTATTTGTGAAACTTTCCAAATAACATTTACAAGAAGAAAATCTTAGGGCACATTCATTCACTCTTCCAAAGAACCTGTACAATTTTGTTTTATTCAAGGCACTAAAACAATGAAGGGTTTATGAACTAAAGCAAAGACATGAAAACATGCAGTTTTTCATGAGTGTAAGGCAGCTTATCATATCGAAGAAACTACAAACAAGGCATTGATTTTTCTCAAAGTCCTGGACTACAGGAAAGGACAACATACTCCTGGTGGTTTCATATGTAAGAAAACACAACTGCTAAAGCAGTCATGACATCACCACTATGGGCAGGCGTCCAGGCCGATGTAGTGAAACCACCAGGTATCACATTTCTACTTGCAAAATGTAATCTCTCATAAATTCTCTTAAAACAACTGCTAAATAGACTGGTCTAAAAATAGCATTTCTAGTTCCTTTTATAGGCACAAGAATACAAAATAGCACCCTCTACTATCATCTTTTGACACCTGCTCAGTATCAAAATACTTTTTGCAAAGAAGCAAAGTAAATCAAATATAATCTTCAATAAATTTTCAATTCACTCTGCATCTTGCATTAGCAAGATGTTCTCTGATTCAATGTGATTCAACACATATTTATTCAGTCTAAGATTATGCAGTCCTTTGCTTTATTTCTTTCCATAGTAGGAGTTGAACATGGCTATAAATCATTTTTCTTATATATAGATAATAGTTAAGGGACAAACCACATATGTGGTAGTCATTTTCTAAAAAAACCAATAACCACTGAACATTTAAAATGCAAAATTAAGAAACTTTGGGGCACATTTTATTGATATCAAAATTGTTCTCATGTAATTTAGAAATATACAGCGAGAAATTCTAAAACCTATGGTCAGATACCTTATCTCAGTGGTATATCATTTCCCTGGATTCTGAGGTACTGGGTTTGATCCCTAATATAATAAAAGAATATGATGACAATAACAAATTCTAAAATCTTATAATGTAATAAGATATGCACATATAGAAAGTAATAAGAAATAGAATGCTAAAGCAACATTAGGCCACACATTCATTTTTCCTAAACACCTCACAGGATTCCATTCATAGGGATTGTCTCAAGGCTCTCTTTGTGACCTGTGACTAAAACAGAGACAAATGACTTTCTGGAGCTTCACTGAAATTCCAGTCACCTCTTTCACAAGATGCTTCATTGCAGCAGGCCATTCACATGACAGTCCTTCCAAAACACAGAAGTCTCCATGGACAAACACAGCTATCTTGTTTGTTCCATGTATCTGGTACCCAAGGCCAATTTTATGTTATCTGTACATTTGTCCTTCCCAGTTCCTCGATGTGCAGCAGATTCAAAGAAGGAAATTTCATAGACCTGGCACAAACACTAGGCCTGGATGTAAGAATATATGTTCCCAGCATTGTAAGATGATTCAGTCCTAGGAAGCACATTCTGGTAATAATTATAGAAGACTTTTCATGGACGAACTCATATTTATATAAAAAAAAAACCTGACTAATGAATCATAAACATTCTTGAAGAACAGGGCCAGAGCGATAGCACAGCAGTAGGACATTTGCCTTGCGCGGCAGACCCAGGACGGACCAGGGTTCTATCCCCGGCATCCCATATGGCCTCCAAGCCAGGAGCAATTTCTGGGCGCATAGCCAGGAGTAACTCCTGAGTGTCATCGGGTGCGGCCCAAAAGCCAAAACCAAACAAACAAAAAACATTCTTAAAGAACATTTCTTGAGGAAACACTTAAATAACAAACAGAAGTAAGAAACGGAGCTAAGAACAAAGATAAAATTCCATTCTGCCACAACCTACGCACGTGTCAGTACCTCTGAATTTACTAAATGTGTATACTGGTGCTAGAGCCCAAATACATTGTGGCTCAACTGGCCAGGGGCACCGCGACCCATCTTTTTTGAAATGCTCCTCACCGGATTCTTGGGTCTGTGCTGGCTAATTCAGGATAGAGAGCCCAGAGGAGTGAAGGAACAAACAGTTCAGTTCAACAAGTGCTCCTGCATCATCAGCACAGAGTCCATGAGCACCCAAGGGAAGACAGGAGGCAGCAAAGGGTCTTGCTGAGGAAATGCAAAGGGAAAAACAGCACACACCTCAGGGAAACTCATCTCTAAAGAAGGCAGAATAGTAGACAATTTAGAAGCCAGGAGGGCGGGGAAAAGCAGACACTGAGAGAAAAGGAGCTTGGCATGCCAGGCAAGTCAGTACCTCCAGAGAAAGAGTATCTAGGGCAGGAGGCTGCTGAACACAAAGACAACACAAAGCGCTTGCGGAGCTCCAACAGAGGCCTCCTGGCACTGGTAGGAAGCAGCCATCACTGAGGTGAGCCATTCCTCCAGGCCTGCAGTGTCAACACTTCTCCCACACGCTCATTTCAGAAGCTGATGCAGCCTGGCCCTAAACCTCAGAGGTTTACTATCAGGTGCTGGATATTTAGATTGATCACGGAATTCAACTTTGTACTAAAACTCGGCTCGTAGGGAGTCACAGGACCTGTTCAACACAGAGAAAGGTGCAGCGCAAACCTGGCCCTGACTGCAAGCAGCCATTTGTAGGTGAACACTGGGCCCCAGTAGAGTCACATCTTGATTTGAACCAACCAGAAGCACAATCCAAGTCCCGCCTCGTTGAGGGCACACAGACTCGCAGTTCCTGTTCTACCCTTCAGGTTCTGCAAAGGCTCCAGCCACAGTGAGCTCAGAACCAGAGGAAGTTATAGATAGCTAAATATAAGTAGCCATATATACACATACATAGCCAAATAGATTCCAAGCTAAGTGTACAAGTTAATATTCAAGCTCATAATACAAATAGCTTTTAAGCTGAAGTACTATGATAAAGGGATCAGAACTACATATTGTTTAAGGGATCAAAAGATAAGGAGCACTAAACCCTTATCAATATATATGCACCAAATAAAGGGGAAGAAACGTTTTTAAAGCAATTCTAATGTAACTGAGGAGATAAAGAGAAGGTAACAAAGAGCACTGCGAGCTTTTAACACCATACCTTGTCATTGGACAGGTCAATCAGACAAAATATCAGTGAGAAAACATGAGACTTAAGTATGAAATTGGAAAAACTGGGATTAATAAATAGGTATATGATCCTCCACTCCCCAAAATCTGTATACACATTATTTTCCAAAACAAATGGAATAATCTCCAATATATATCACTTGTTAGGGCACATTTCAAATGTCCATAAAGTCATGCAAAAAAAAATCATATCAAGTATCTTTTCAGGCCACAATGCTATAAAGGTAGAAATGAGCCATAAAAATAAGGTGTGGGGCCAAAGTGAGAATACAGCAGACAAAGTGATTGCCTTGAACTTAGCCGACCTGAGTTTGATCATTGGCACCCTATGGTCCCCCAAACTCCACCAGGAGTGAATGCTGAGCATAGATTGGGAGTTAATGCTGAGCACAGAGCCTGGAATAAATCCTGAGCCATCACGAGGTATGGCTCAAAAAACCAAACCAAACAAAATTTAAACAATTAAAAAAATTAAGTTGGAAAAAGATTCAATATTTGAGAACTGAACAACATACTGTTAAATAAGTACTGAATCAAATAAGAAATCAAGAAACCTAGGACCAGAGCAATAGCACAGCAAGTAGAACATTTAGTTTGACCTGGATTCAATCCCCGGCATCACCTATGATCCCTATCAGCCTGCCAAGAGTTTCCTGAGCTCCGTGTCAGGAGTAACTCCTGACTGCTGCTGGGTGTGGCCCCCAAACAAACAAAAAATCAAGAGAACTCTAAATCAATGAGAAAGAAGACTCAAACCCAGAACCTTTGGGACATAGCAGAAACAGTAGTAAGGAGGATATTCATAACAATACAGGTTATATCAGAAAGCATAAAAGCTCAAATAAATAACATGAACTTGGCGTTTGAGACACCAGAAAAAGAAAAAATAAATCTCAAAGTAAGGAGAAGAGAAAAATAAAATTAAGGCAGAATTATAATAAAGAAACCAGAAAAACTTTAAAAAGAAATGAAACCAGGAGGTATATTTTTATAAGACTATATATGGCTGACAATTTATTATCTAGGTTCAAGAAGAAAAAATACAACAAATAAATCAGATCTGAGATGAAAGGGGAGAAATTATAAAAGATTACTAAAAAATTTAAAAGATCATAAGAGTTTACTAAGAACAGTTCTTTATCATATATTGGAGAACTAAGAAGAAATGGATAAGTTATTAAAATCATACTGCCTCTCAAGATTGAACCAGGAAAAAGTAAAAACTTAAATAGACCAATCATGAGTAAGGAAAGTTAAACTGTAATTAAGAAACTAACCAAGGAAAGAAATCTAAATCCAATGGGTACACTAGTGAGTTATTCCAAATTTAAGATAAAGTTAATATTTATAATTCTTCAGGCCTTCCAAAACATCAAAGAATCAAAATTCTTTTCTGACAATTTCTATGAATTATTATTACCCTAATACTAGATGCGGACAAAAATAACATCAAAAAGAAAATCACATATAACTGATGAATATTGATTGATACAAAGATCCTCAACAAGTTCTTAGCAAACGGAATCCAACAACATATCAAATAAAATTGATACATCAAGTGAGATTCTTTCCAAGGAGGCAAGGATGGTTTAATATACAGATCAACAAATGCATCATATCAGCAAAAGGAAAGATAAAAGTTATGATCATAATTTGTATAGAGAAAGATTCCACATCCATTCCAGATTTAAAAACAAAAACAGCAAAAGAAGGAAAGAAGGAATGTAGCATAAGATAATAATTTACAACAAATTCGTAGTCAGCATCATAGTCAGTGGTAAATATTAATGCCTTCCTTCAGAAATAAGGCACAAAACAAGGATGTCCACTTTCTCCACTGCTAGTTTGTTCTGGAAGTTCTTGAAACAGCAATAAAAAGAAGGTGAAGTAGGAGGAGGAGGAGGAGGAGAAAGAGATGGTGGTGTTAGAAGAGGAAGATATAAAACATATCTAAATTGAAAAGAAGTTGAACTATAATGACTTATATATGGTATAATTTTATGTATAGAATACTCCACTAGAAAAACAAGAAGCAAGTCATTACAGCAAAGTAGCAGACTACAAAATAAATACAAAAACCGGTTGCAATTTTATATGCAAATAACAAAAAACAAAGAAAAATATAATTCCACCTAAAAGTGTCCATCTAAAGATAAAAATAAAGATTCTTTAATAAGAGGCCAGTAGTCAATATATTAACATTATTATTTATATCATTTTTCAATAAGACATCATTTGCTTTGTTATAAAATAAATTTAAAGTGATTATTACCTAATTTGAAAAAATAAGTAAAACAACATTCATAACACCAAGTAACTAAGGCTCAACTTAATAAAGAACGTAAAAGACTCATACCAAAAACTTTAAATGTGGGTCAGAAAGATAGTACAGCAGGTAAAAGATTCACTTTACACATTATCACTCTAAATTCAACTGGCACCACATATGTTCACCCAAGCACCCAGAAGTAATCTCGGCACTGAGGCAGGAGTAATCAGTGAGCAATACTGGATCTGGCCCCCAAATTAAAATAATAATAATAATAAACAAACAAACAAACCTATATGTCAAACCTATATGAAAAAAAATAGAAAAGAACACCAGAGCTGGAAAAAGAACACCAGAGTTCACAAATTGGAAAAATTAACATTGGAAAAATGACCGTCCTACACAAGGCATTATATACATTCAGTACAATTGCCATAAAAATTCTGTTGACATTGTTCAAGTACTTAGAACAAATGCTACCAAAATAGACATAGAATAATAAAGCAGCCTGAATATCTAACACTAGGCTGTGACATAAAGAAGAGTGGAAGTATTGAATTTCCTGATTTTAAATCAGAACACAGTAATCAAAGTTGTGTGCTACAGGAATAAAGATAGACTCTCAGATCAATGGAATACAATTGGAATCCCAGAGATTTATGCACAGTTAATCTGTGACAAAGAAGCTGTGTACATAAAGTAAAACAAGCAAAATCTCCTCAACAAATGGTATTTGGAAACTGGACAGACATTAAAAAAGAAAACTGGATCCATATATCAAACCATACACAAAAGTTAATTCAAAGGGCGATAAAGAATTCAAGACCAGAATCCATCAAATAAATTGAACAAAATATAGAACTCTGCAGGACACTGACATAAGAGAAATCTTCAATAATTTGACTTCATTGGCCAAAAAAGGTGAAATCAAAATAGAAATAAAGATAAATATGACTCCCTCAAATTAAAAAAATTCATGGCAAATAAAAGCCTTAAGCTAAAATTAAAATTAAAATTACTGACTGACAGTAAATATCTGTATACTATAAATCAGATTCAGGGCCAAGATACAGAAAACACAGAGTTAAACAATAGAAATATCAATTACCCTATGGAAAAAAAATGGGAAGAGGAGATGAATAGGTATTTCCAGGAACAAGACATACAGGATTCTAACAGACAAATGAAAATATGTTCGGTCACTTGCATTCAGGGAAATGCACATAAAATAACAATGAGATATTTCACACCAGTAAGAATGGAATATATCAAAAAGACTGGCAACTACCAGGTTTAGTGCAGAGATGGTGAAAACAAATCCTCTTTTACTGTTTGAAATGATACCTAGTTCAACCTCTATGGTAAATGGTGTGGAGATTTATAAAAATAAATAAATAAATAAATAAATAAATAAATAAATAAATAAAGCAAGAGTAGAACTTTCTTCTATGACACAGTAATTCTACCTCTAAGAAATCTTTATGTTAGACATAAAAAATTTCCTTTTTAAAGATATATGCACATATAAATATTCATTGTAGTGCTTAGTAATAAATATATGGATATGGAAAAAACTCAAATATCTAATGACAGATAAATTGATTTAAAGTTGTGACCTACTTATACAATGTAATGCTATGCACCTATCAGGAAAAATTCAATCTTGCATTTTGTTGCAAATTGAATGAAACTAGAGGGTGTCATGTTAAGTGAAATAAGTCATAAGGGGAAGACAAACACAAGATAATCTCACTCATTTGTGGTATTCTGAGAAACAAAACCACGGAATAGAGAGTATCAAACGTTGGCAATCCCTTAGCCTTGGATTACAAAACTGAGATTACCAAGAAGTGGGGAAAAAACGGGGTGGGGGAATAAAGAGATGGACTTCCAGTAACATTAGGACAAATAACAACTAACATCAGGACACTTGTCTGGGATCTTAGACACTTTGGTGCTGGTGAAGAGCATTCACTGAAAACCCAAACTATAAATATTTAGGCTATTTAACCATGATATCTACACTATAATAATAAACTAATTTTATTTGATTTTTTAAACTTTATTGATTGATTTATTGATTAATTGATGGTTTTTTTTTGGTCACACCAGCGGTGCTCAGGGGTTACTCCTGGCTCTGCACTCAGAAATCGTCCCTGGCGGGCTGGGGGATCTTATGGGATGCTGGGTCTGCCACAGCAATGCAAATGCCCTACCACTTTTAGATCTTTAGGACACCAAACTAATTTTAAAATCATGATTCTCTGGCTTCAAAATCTACTATTTAGGAAAAAAAAGTCACTTTCTAACTGATGCTATCTCTTTTTCTACTTTTGTTTCCATTAATTATGTACAAATCCAAATACTGTCCTAAATAAGAAATGGACAATCCTATCATCAGATCTAGCAATATGCATTATGCCTCCTAAGGTACTTATCTGCATACGATATAAATTATCAGTTGCTGAAACAGCAATTAGTCTGGCTGCCAATATACTAACCCAATCCAGAAAGCAGCTGGTAATCCTGAACCTGCCATGGCTCAATATGAAGACTGACGATGAGTACGAGACAGGCTGGGTATGTGGTTCTACAGGCAAAAACAAGACTGCAGGGGAAGTAGCTAAGAAAACTTCCACCAAAGACCAAAAAGTGCTCTAGAAGACTTCCAACCTTCTTTCTACCACATCCTGAACTTTTCCATCTGAATTGAACAAAATTCAGAATCGTTTTCTGGGACCCTCAGAAAACTAGATTCCTTCTTCTTAAGGCTTTCCAGTCAGAAGTCTGAATGGCCTTGGATTTCTCCACTTACCCTTGTTTGTTTTGCTTTTTCTTTTATGTGTTAATAGGGTTCCCATTTCAGTGGTACTTGGGAGTTGTGTGACAGGTACTGCTTAGCGGTCTTACAGGCCTAATGGATTGGTGCTCCAGCCTCTTTTGTTGCTCAGCTGGGGCTGCCAGCAACATACTTGGTAATTCTGGGGGACCATTGCCAGAGGACCTTGGCCTGCCAAGCAAACTCTGACAAGAAGTTTTTCTTGAAACCTGATTTAAGAAATAGAACAGGGCAAGGTAGATAGGCCAGGGATCTTGGGACAAACCCCTGGGCCGAGAGAGAGAGAGAGAGAGAGAGAGAGAGAAAGAGAGAGAGAGAGAGAGACAGAGACAGAGACAGAGACAGAGAGACAGAGACAGAGAGACAGAGACAGAGAGACAGAGACAGAGAGAGACAGAGAGACAGAGACAGAGAGAGACAGAGAAACAGAGAGACAGAGAGAAGAGACAGAAAGAGGAGAGAGGTAGGAGAGAGAGAGGAGAGAGGAGAGAGAGGAAGGAGAGAGGAAGGGGAGAGAAGAGAGAGAGGAAGAGGAGAGAGAGGAGGGAGAGAGAGGAAGGAAGGAAGGAAGAAGAGTGGAGAGAGAGGATGGAAAGAGGACGGAGAGAGAGGAGAGAAAAAAGGAGAGAGAGGAAGGAAGAAAAGGATGGAGAGAGGAAGGGGAGAGAGGGGAAAGAGAAAGAGAGAGAGAAAGAAAGAGAGAAAAAGAGAGAGGGGGGAGCGCTGGATTTGGGACCAGGTTAAGGTCAGATAGAGGGCCAGGTAAGAGAAACAGGCAAGAGGAGGCAGGAGGATGCAAAATCTGTAGGAAACAGCATAGGTTCACCAGTCAGCAGCTCAGTGACTCCAGCTCCAGCAACTCCCAACCCTACACTTGATGTGGAGGCTTTTATACCACCCAGCCAACAAGCCATCCAATGATAGCTCACCAGGGTCCTTCTGAAAGGGGCAGACCCCTATTATGCTACACCTGGGGTGTTACAGTAATGTACCATAAGAGGCTGGAAAGCAGTAGAGAACAAACTCAACACCTCGCACATATAGGCCCCGTGCTATCACCTGAGCCATATCCCCTAACTTTACTTTTTTACACTTGTGATACAATGATCAACGGTTTCTGCCTCTTTTAGTCTGAGTCATTTCACCCTCACTGCCCCTGCTCCATTAGGCCTGCAGTCGCCATCTGCTTCCCTGTCCCACTTACACCTCTATAGCTCACTCCCTTGCCACTTCGGAGCCATCTTTCTCCAACGCCAAACACATCACTTAAATATCTAGCTCCAAAAATCATGAGATTTATGAAATCTACAAGAGATATGAAACAGTGGAGGAAACGTGGCTTCCCTAATTGTCAGTCTCTTCATATCACTGGAGTTTTTCAGAACTTATTCTGACACCCCTCTGGGATCGCTCAATCATACCATATTCTCCAGAGAAATACCTGCAGTTTTTTTCAGGCTCAAATGAGGCTAGTTTGAAGCTTACTGGGACCTCTTACCAGGCAGAATAAAAAAAAAAAAAGATTAGGGCTAAAGAGACAGTGCAGTAAGTAGGGTGCTTGCTTGCATATATAGTCAGTCCAGATTCGATTTGCAGTACCAAATACAGTCCTCCGCATCAGAAGGGGTCCCTGAGCATTCACTGAGCCAAACATCACACCTGAGTGCAGACAAGAGTGTTCCCCTCAAGTAACATCAGAGTATTTTAACCATGGACAGAATTCTATCATTGCTTCTATGACACTTTCACAATTCAATTACACGTCTATTTCTCTCCTTTTGCTTAACTTCCAGACACTTCAGGCCAATTACCAAATTTAAATTTATTTCTATAAAGCAAAATGAAAGTGAAACAGGGGATATTGCACACTGAACCTTCTACCTTTAAACAAACCAACAAAATAGTGTATTTTAATAGATGGCAATCCTTGTTCTTATGCTTGAAGGTCAAACAATAGTGGTTAAGTTATGTCATTTTTTGTACTAAAACAGGGCGATATGTGCTGTCCCTGATAACAGGGTACTATATTGTGTATTTAGGACCATGCATAAGACGATTCCATTTAATATTTATCTCTGTGATTTGCAACTTGATAGTCTTGCAAATGAAAAGTTTCAACTACATTCAGAAAACACGTGCGCTCTTAGTATTTCTTTGAGAAGCCACTAGAAGACAGAAACAAATTAAAAAGATAAATTCAATCTATTCATGCTAGCTTTCAGGTATTACTTTATGAAGCATACTGCTGAAATTTGGCAAGAATAACATTCATTTTAAGCATGTGCAATTCTTAGATGCTTACTCAACAGGGCCAGGCAAGTAATATTATACTTTAGGTTCTTCACAGATTAAAATGCCCAGCACTGAGCTTCTAATAGATCCCAGCAATTACCAGCATTCACTAGCCCCAACCATCCCTCCCCCTTCCAGTTGGCTCAGGCAGCTTTCTGGATAACTAACCTCTATCTACCAAAATGTGTGTCTCTAATGACTTAAAAAGTGAAATTTTCAGTCAAACCGGTTATCTGACATAATTCTCAAAGCCTGGATTCTTGCCCAGATTCAAACTAACTTGCTATGTCTATGAGCCAATCACAAAGGATGCTTAGCCAACTGTTGGATTTCTCTTAGAAAATTTAGTAGGAAAGTGAAATACTGGCAATTAAATACATAGAATCCTCAAATTAATATCAGAATGAGTTTTCCACTTGTGTCAACCAAGTTTCAGATATTCGTTGTTGGTCCAAAGGCTTAAATCAAAGGACAACAAAACTTTTAAACAAACTTTTTAAAGAACGTGGACACCTTCATATTCACAGACATGATCTAAAAACTTTCCCAAAATATGTTAGCACTGTCATATGAGCCATGCCTAATTATGTAGTACAATGCATTTTGTCTATTAGTTCCTTCAAACTACAAGTTCCTGAATAAATACAAACAGCAGAATTAAGTGAAGGAAGAGAAAAGTGACAGTTAAGCATTAAATGATGTGGGTCAGAGAGAAAGCAGTGGGGGGTTAAGGTGCTTATTTGACATGTGATCAATTCAGAGTCTATCTTTGGCACACCTGTTATCCCAAGTACTGCCAGAAGCGACACCCGAGCACAGAGCCGGGAGTAGTCCCTGAGAAACACAGACCGAAACACACACAAAAATATAACAAAACATTGACTATAGTAATACACTGAATATAGATCTAGATATACACTGAATATAGACCACCGAAAAGCAATTTGCTAAGACTTTGTAGGTGGCTTAAGTAATCACTCTGGAGGCCAAAGATGTAGTTCAGTTGCTGAGTGTGTGTTCTGTGTGTATGAGGCCCTGGGTTTAATGCCTGGTGTAAAAAACAAAAAACAAAACATCCTCCTACACCTGGGAGCAGAAACAGAAGCCACTGACAATTACTCCTGGCCATTTTTAATCCATGAAGTCTGATATACTCTAAGCACTGAAGAAAGATTCAATGAGCTCAGAAAGGAGGGCACAGATTGTGTTGTTATTGTACACAATATTGGAAAATAAAGTCAGATCTTTGGATTCTATCAGGACTGCATGAGGGTTGATCACATTCATTGTCACTGAAGGATGGGAGGCATTGGATAAAATTCAAAACCTCAGTATCTGTTTCTCTCAAAATGGCCCTTCTTCCTGAATCAAGTGCATTGATAATAGGTGAAGATGAGGCAGTTAAGGTGGTTTGAGGCAGTCTGAGAATTATCCCATTTTTGGAATACCGTCACTGAACTCGCTAGAGGAACACTTTTATCTTTCCATTTTTCAAAACCATGGGCTATCAGTGGTCAGCAACCTGCGGCTGATGAGCCACATGTGGCTCTTTACACTTTTAATTTGGCTCTTCTGTATGCCGGGCGGCCGCTCCAGGAGTCAGGACTCTGCTCCTAGCCTCTGTCAGTGCGTGCCCTGTGTGGCTCTCAAAATAAATTTCAATTGTGGTTTTGGTGAGATTTGGCTCAGTTGAAAAAAAAAAAAAAGGGTGCTGACCACTGGGCTAGTTCAATATCCCTCCAGCAATCTCCAAGTACACCTTTGTCTGGTGACAGTAAGAGGTAGGCAAAAAGACTGCCAGGTAAGTGGAATAGCATTTAAGCAGACAGTTCTCCTTCTTATGCCAGGACCCACCCGATACATCTGTTCCTTATTGTCTTTCTGCCTTTCTTATATTAAAAATCAACATGAATAACTCAAAAAAAAAAAAAAACCAAACCAGGAATAAAACCACCATCTGTCCCAGCAATATCACTTCTTGGCATCTATCTAAAAACACAAAAACATTAATTTCAAAGTATATGTGCACACCTCTTGTTCATCATAATACTTAGTACAATGGAATAGCCAAGATAGGAAACAAATTCCTAGCTATGGATGAATGTAGCAAAAAGTTGTAGTACTATAGAGCAATAAGAAGTTCTAAAATGGAAAAAAATTCCTGCTATTTTCTGGTCATGGATGAAACTAGAGGTAATCATGTTGAGTGAAGTTAGTCAGAAGAAAAGAGATAGATAGAAAATGATATCTCTCGTAAATGGGAGTCCAAGATACAAAGGACAACGGGAGAATTGAAACACGCAACTGAATTTGGGAGGGCTTAAAGGGGGCAGGCACTGGGGTGTTTGGGGGACTGAGGTGAGTACACCTATGGTAGGGATGGTGCTGTGACGTTGTACATAGGAAACCATTATTAACAGATTGTAAACTCAGAACCTCCACTGATTCTTTATAAAGCAAAAACGTGCTCCTTAAATGCTGGTCTTTTTCTATTACCTCAGCAGAATGACATTTGTTTGCCTTTTCTATTTTATTCGGGGGAATTCTGTTTTAAGGAAAGACAGGGCAAACTGACAAATTAAGTGGTGTTTCTTTCTTTTATATTTTAATCTAAGCACTAATAGTAGTGTTAAGAGTCTACCATCAAAGGGCTGGATTATTTCGGGAGTGAGAAAAGTGATGCTTTGGAGGCTGTCCAAGAGTTTAGTTAAAAATAAGGAAAGGGCCCCAGCACCAGAGAGAGCATCGCCTATCTCAGAAGACGATAGTCAGAGGCTGCTGGGCTAGAAGAACTGCCTCCCGCCTCGACGCAAAAAGAAGGGGAACCCTATAGGGAGGCGGAGGAGGGGAAGATTTCCACCAGCAAGGGAGTCAGCTATTCTTAAAAATCACCCCGCCCCCTCATCCAAGATTTTGCAAGTTCAAACTAGAGACGCTCCCAAATAATTCTTTGCATTGGCTTGAAATCTTTCCGGAGACTCTTAAGGATATTTTGTCTTCATGGCCGGACTGCTAAAAAAAAAAAAACCAGGCTCATTGCAGGAACTTAAAAAAAGAATCCAAACAACCAGATTTCAATACAGACCGATACAACCAGAGTATCTGGAGGTGGGTCTTAAGTTTCCACTGTTAGGTGATTAGTAATCATTATTGCTATTGTAAGTGATTTTAATGTGCAGCAAAGTAAGTCTTGCTCCGTGCCTCAACGTCTAACGTTCTCCCACCAACGTTCTTAGCACCGAACCCCAGCCCGGCTTCCAATGACATCAGCAGCAAGCACAGACCTGACTCGCGGATCCTGGCTGCTGGATTTTGAAATTGTGCAACTCAACCTTCTGAGGCATGTTTTTCATGTCAAGTGGGTTTATGGTCGGTCGTCACGAAGCCAGACTCGCTCATATTTGGTCTGGACATTTGGCATGCGTGGACCATGGACATCAATTAGGGTTTTTTTTTTTAATTAGGCTTAATATTTGAGTTGGCCCAATGTCAATTTCTTCAAAAGGTTAAATAAAACACCCGCGGGAGAAAATACCGAGGTCTTGAGGATGGAGTCTGCAGTCTGCCCTATTTGGAAACACCGTGCAGGGTGGGGTGGGTGGGGGGAGCCGGCCAAGACAGAAACTGGGCCAGGGTAGCAGGTGGGGGCAGGTCTGAGGACCGACCGAGAAGGTCTGTCTCGCTCGGGGTGGGGGTGAGGTTGCTCCCAGGTGGGCCGCTGTGCCAGCGCCTGCCCGGGGCGTGCGTCCCCGGCTCCGAAAGTGAACTGGCGAGTTGTGCCACCCTGCGAATCCACAGGTGGCAAGAGCCTTGTGCTCCAGCCTTCCGACGTTGCGGACTCCGCACCCCCGCGAAGGGTGGACCCAGGGTTCGCTCCGGAGCCAGCGGGGCGGTGGGCTTAGCAGAGCCGGCCCCATTCCAGCCGGGAAGCGGGGGTCGGGAGGAGGTTTCCCACGGGTCTCCCGAGGCCGCACCCCGTCCCGGGAGCGGGCTGGGTGCTGCAGCTGGGGTGGGTGCCACTAACGACACCGGTGGCTCCAAAGACGGCAGCGTTGCGCACGTGCCAGCGCGCAAGGTGGGCACGGCAGGGACCCGGTCCCAGGGCGCACAGGAACTCAGGCCCCCGGACCCACAACCAGCATAGAAACCGAGTCCTAGAGACCCCAGAGACCCCAGAGACCCAGTCCCCCGTATCCACCCACATCAGAGATCCAGTTCCCCGAACCCACCCTCGGCGCAGGGGCCGGGTCCCCAGGAGCACAGAGACCCGTCCCCCGGACCAAGAACCAACACAGGGAACGAGTCCCCGGGCGCACAGAGAACCCCAGACCCAGTCCCCGGATCCATCCACAGCACAGGGACCCGGTCCCCGGGCGCACAGAGACCCAGTGCCCGAAGCCAGAACCGGCGCCGGAACCGAGTCCGTGAGTCCGCGGGCGCACAGAGACCCCGGAGACCCACCCGCAGCACAAGGACCCGGTCCCGGGCGCGCCAAGGAGGACCGGAAAGTTGGGAAAGAAAGTTGGAGGGAGCGCGCGGCTGCGGGGCTGCGGGTCGCCCCAAATCTCCTTCCTCGCCCCGCCCGGAATGGAAAGGTCCCGTGTCCCCGCCCGGGCCGGACCGGAGGCGCAGCCGAGCCTCGAGGAAGCAGGAAAGGAGGCGGGAGCGGCCGGTGCGCGGCGGGCGGGCGGGCGGGCAGGCTGGCGGGGCTGCCGCGCCGGGAGCGGCGGGGCGGCGGGGCCGGTTCGGGGCCCGGGGTTGGCGGCGCCGTACCTCGCTTGTCCTCGGGCGCCGGGCTCGCCTGGAGACGCGCGGCCAGGAGCAGCAGCAGCAGCGCGGCGGCGGCGGGGCCGGAGGGGCGCATCGTGCTCGGCGCTCCGGGCGTCGGGTCGGGCGCGGCTGGAGGGGCAGAACGCGGGTCGGACGGGCCGGCGGTCCGGACGTCCGACTCGGAGCCTGGGCGCGGGCGGCGGCGGAGGGAGGCGGAGGCTGAGTCGGCTGCCCTGCCCAGCCCTGCCCTGCCTGCCCGGACTGCGCTCGTTCTCTCGCTCCGCGCTCCGGGGCGGGGGCGCGGCGGACGGGCTGGAGGACGAGGACGAGGACGAGGAGGAGGGCCCGGGAGGAGCAGCGCGAGGAGGAGCGAGCTGGAGGAGGAGGGTTAGGAGAGGAGGACGAGGAGGAGACGATTAGGGGGCGACGAGGAGGAGGAGGAAGAAGAGGAGGAGGATTAGGGCAGGACGAGGAGGAGGAGGAGGTAGAAGAGGAGGATTAGGGGAGGACGAGGAGGTGGGGAGGAGGACGAGGACTAGGAGGATGACGAGAAGAAGGAGGAGGAGGACAACTAGGAGGGAGAGGAGGACTAGGAGGAGGAGAAGTGGAGGAGGAAGATTAAGAGGAGGTGACAAGAGGGAGAAGGAGGGCGAGTGGGAGGAAGAGGAGGAAGAAGACGAGGAGGAGAAGAAGGAAAAGGAGGAGGATCAAGAAGAGGAGAATTAGGAGGAAGAGGAGGCAGAGGAGGAAGAAGATTAAGAGGAGGTGGACAAGGATGAAAAGGAGGAGGAGAAAGGATGAGGAGGAGTGGAAGAAAAAGGAGGAGGAAGTGGAGGCAGAGGAGGAGGAAGATTAAGAGGACTCGGAGACTCGCGGGAGGATTAAGAGGAGGAGTTCGACTAACAGGAGGAGCACGGAGAGCGCGAGTGGGACCCCGTGGCAGGCGCCCACCGAAGCTCCGTGCTCTCGGGCGAAGTGGGGTCTGCAGGGAGAGGGCGCTTCCAGCCCACTTCCCAGCAGCGCGCCCTGCGCTGACCCGTCTGCTTCCGAGGTGGCCCTGCTCAGGAGGGTCTGGTGTCAGTGCGTGTCGGGGTCCTGGTTTCTCTCTGGGTCCTTTCAGGCAAAGACTGCGTGGACCCTTAAGTTAAATAATGGCACCAAGGAGTTAACCATACCTTTACTCCCATCTCCACGTCCTTTCAGCATCAGTACAAGGGATGGCCTGGAGTGTGGGAAAGATTCTGAAGTCCCAAGGTCCTTCGCCATTTGGTCATCCTGGAAATCTGTTGACATGAGGGTGCCCGCATTGAGGCATAACTATGGACTTTAATGAATGCTAGTGAGCCCTGGCATTTCATCAGCCAATAATTAGTTAAGAATAACCAACATCCCCCCCAACACACCACCCCCAAAATAGAAATGGGACATTACTACAATAAATGTTAGACTACACAACGGTTGGGATAAGTTGGCGAAGCCGTGCAGCCCTATCCTGAGATAACCAAATCGGTTTATTTCAAGTTGAGAAACACTTGAAAAGATGTCAAGGGTTGGAACATGTTGGGGAGCAGCGGGGGCTTTCTTAAGTTGCATGAACTTTAAATTCCATCAGCAAAGTATTTTCTTTAGTCACTGCCTGTTAACCTTAATGTTCCCTGGATCATTTTTCTTAATCATCAGTGCTCTGTACTTTCACCAATAGCTTTTAGACCTAGACCAATTCTTGTTTTC
>PVKC010001258.1:0-52570 GCA_004027635.1 Crocidura indochinensis | reverse complement strand
GAACTGTCCTAAAAATGAGAACCTATGAGGGAAATGGAGAGCCTGTCCAGAGTACAGGCGGGGGGTGGTTGGGGAGGAGGGAGATTTGGGACAATGGTGATGGGAACGTTGCACTGGTGATGGGTGGTGTTCTATACATGACTGAAACCCAAACACAACTATGTATGTAATCAAGGTGTTAAAATAAATTAAAAAAAAATAAAGATGAAAAGGGAAAAAATTTTTAGCTACCAAATACAAAATATCACAAGAGGCTATTAACAACTCTATTCCTTAAAATAGATAATCAAATAATAAATTGATTCTTATTATCATGCATTTCCCAAATTTGAATGAGGAGGTAAGAAGTAAATTATGCAAATTTTATACAAATTATACAAATGAGGAGGTAAGAGGAAAATTAGACAAACCACAAGAAAAAACTTAAAACAGTATGCATACTTTTTATATATGTTTTATATATGTATATATACATATAAACTCCTCATGCATTGATGAGTTTTACTAAACTGATAAATATTTATTACCTATAATTCTGAAGCTCTTCCAAAATACTAAAGAAACAAAAATCCTTTCTAATACTTTTAAGAAAACAATATTAACTTAGTATACACAGCATATAGAAATGCTACTATAAAAGGAAATTGCAAACCAATTTCCCTGAAAAACATAAATGTAAAAATCTTCAATAAAAATGTGGGGGGCACACCTGCTTATACTCAAGGGTTTCTCCTGACTTTGTAGTTAGGAACTATTCTTGGCTGGCTTGGGGGACCATATGGTGTACTGAGAATTGAACCTGGGTCATCTATCTTCATGCAAATATCCACTCTGCTTCCCTTTTGTAAATCTTTTTTTGTTTTGTTTTGTTTTTTGGTTTTTGGACCACACCCAGTTACGCTCAGGGGTTACTCCTGGCTATGCACTCAGAAGTCGCTCCTGGCAGGCATGGGGGACCATATGGGGAACTGGGGGATCGAACCACGGTCCGTCCTAGGTTAGCACAGGCAAGGTAGGCACCTTACCTACAGCGTCACCGCCCGGCACCCCCTCCTTTTTTTTTTTTTGGTTTTTGGGTCACACCCGGCAGTGCTCAGGGATTACTCCTGGCTCCATGCTCAGAAATTGCTCCTGGCAGGCACGGGGGACCATAGGGAGCACTGGGATTCGAACCGATGACCTTTTGCATGAAAGGCAAACGCCTTACCTCCATGCTATCTCCCCGGCCCCCCCTTTTGTAAATCTTAATAAAATGAACCCAATAACAATCAACTTATTTTAAGTATTATACTCTTAGAGAAAAAAAACTGATCATAATAAAATAGAAAATTGGAATTCTGAAGCTCAACAATAAGTATCCACATTTTTTTTTAAGGACAATTGGAGAACAATAAAAATAACTCACAGGAAGACTAAAACAGAAGTCCTAGAATATCTGTAAGCTGAAAAATCTTCAAACCTTTTTCTAGAATTTTCTCACAACACTCCAGGAAATGATAATAAAATAAAGAGTTGGAAGAGAAATTTAATCATCTTAAGGAAGAACTGATACAGAGAGTTGAAGAATTTATGCAAATGGATTTGAGGAGTAATGAATAAGTTACAGCACAAAATTCAGCTTATGGGAAACTGTATCAGTGATAATAAAGACAAAATAGTAGATATTAATAATAATGGAGAAGCAAAAGGAAAAAAAACAATTGAATAAAAGATAATAGAAGTTCTTGAGAGATAATGGCAAAAGAAGTTAGAATGCTAAAAGAAGATTTAAAAAAAAACAGCTGGTGGAAGAAATAATAAAAAAGAACTTCCCGTGTCTCTGGAGAGAAAATTTAAGAAAATAAAGAGGCTTCCAAACTACAAACATTATACTTTATAATGTGTCTGTCAAGGTTACAGTCAAAGTGGTAGGGTGGAGTCTAAAAAAACAAAACAAAATAAAAATAAAACTGTGGAGGGAAGCGATGTGGGGTTGGAGCTGAAATAGATGCCTAAAACTCAACTACCAATATTCTTTTCTTTTTTTTTTTTTAATTTAGGCCACACCGGTGACACACACAGATTACTCCTGTTGTGCATTGGGAAATCCTGGGTCAGCCACGTGCAAGGCAAACACCCTATTGCTGCGCCATTGCTTAGGCCCCTTGATCTTTATTCTTTAATTAAATAAAATCATATTAAAATACTGATAACAAAGGAATCATTCCTAACAACCTCTTTGAAGCTGACACACTAATATCCAAAACAGACTGAGGAATTCCATTAAAAATAAATTTTAGAACAATCCTTGCAAAATATCAAAGCAAAAATTGTTGACAAAATGTTAACACACCAAATTTAAGAACACATAAACATACACTATATACACTATGATAGAGTGTGACTTATCCCAGTGATGCAATGATTGTTAAACATATACAAATTAACACAGTAAACAAACTAATTAAAAAAAGAGGCAAATCATATGTTATATCAATCTATGCAGAGAAAGTTTGTGACTTATTTAATCACTAATGATAAGATTCCACAACAAAAGAGAGATGGAGGAACCTTCCTCATGATAGTAATGGCTATCCATAACAAACAGAGACAGTAGCATCATTCTTAATGATGAAAAACTGAGAGCATTATCTCTGATTTCAGATACTTGTCTCCACTATTAATTTAATATATTACTAGAAGTCCTAGCTATAGTAATCAGGCAAGAAGAGCAAATAAAATGGAACTAAATTGGAAAATAAGTCAAATTATCACTATTTGCAGATGGCTTGATATATATATATATATATATATGATAATAAATAGAAAATAAACCAAAAAGACTCCTCTAAAAGGCAAAGCAATATTATAGATTATTATAAAATAAAAACACAAATATTGGCTTCATTCTTATATGTAGAAATGAATCAGAGGGAAACTGATCAATGTGTCTATTTATTCAAAATAGTGTTCCAAAATATCAAGTATCTAGGAATCTACTTAACAAAAGACATGTGAAATCAACATATTAAATTTTTCTCCAAATAAGAAAAGGTCATAGTGTAATTAAATCATATTTCATTAAGGGAATGGTATTTCTCACATAGAAAAAGTATTCTTAGAAAATAAATTAAAAAAAATAAGTCATCTTATATTTTCAATCTTCAGGAATGGAGTTGAAGAAAGCATATTGCAATAGTTCTAAAGAATTCCTAAATGACTTGTAAAGAAATACAAGTTCTTTCTCAAAGTTAAATTGAAATGAAATAGAGAGATTTCTCTACAGTTGTAAATAATCAATACATAAAGGGGCTTTCTTCTAAGAATAGCAATGGTGAAGTCTCAACCACTCTATGTGAAAAATCTCTGTTGATATATAGCTTTTAGTAAGCATAATTCTAAAAGGAAGTGGACATTTTAAAATATGAATGGCAGAATATCTCTATATTATGACTAAAGAGGATTAGAGAGCTTCCAGAAAAAAGGAAAAAAACACAAAATTGGGAAAAGAGTTTTGGAATTTTGAAAAACAGATTTCATTTTGATATTTATACTAAATTGCAAAAATAAATGTTCAATTGTTAGAGGAAAATACCATGAAATCTAATTCAAGTTTTTATAAAAAATATGGAATGGGAGAAAAATGTATTAAGTTGAAAGTAAAACTTGATTGAAAAAAAGAGCTTTCTATAATTTTATTTTTATTTCTCACATTATTTCTATCATTCTTTGAGAATTTAAAGTCTCACACTATATTTTGTTGTAATAGAATGTCTCTAGAGGTGTTTGGGATTAATAAACATAAATAAAACTTATTAATTTGTGTTTGTGTTTTATTAAACACATGTTTTTTTCTGTATTTCATATATTCTTAGCTTAGCTAGCACAAAGAATTAACAAACATTTAGTTATTGTTTTAAAACTCGACATGCCCAAAGAAATGGGTTATTAGAGGAAAGCTGCTAGCATCTTGTTTAACCAGAGTCCAGGAAGTTCTTAATCCAAAGGATTTTCTGGGTCATTATATTCCTGAAAGAAAACAAGTTGTTTTCTTTTGTTATATGCATAGATGCCTTTTGAATGATGCCATTTAACAGACTAATGCTGACTATGTCTCTTCTCTTAGATATTTTTCCCAAAAGTTTCAAACTCTGTAATTCTGTTACTTTTATAAAATTAGAAGGAAAATATTTTCTTCAAGCCAGTGATCTAGACATTATGCATTTCACATGATTTAGCATGGGATTTAACTGGTGGGTGGAATTTATTCCTAAAATATTAGTAATCATAAGTTTAAGAATTAGATCATAGTTTTTAGGTGGAAAAAAAGGTGGCAAAAGGGAGAAGCCATAAATAAGCATAGTAAAGAAATATTCTCTTCTCACATATTTCAACTATTATTTATTGCTACTTAATTAGAACAGGTGTGAAAAAGAAAATTCACCCCAAATTTTTAATTGGGCTTTCAATGTCTGAGTTTTATTCTTTATGCCTCAGCAAGTTGCTACTAAATTAGGGAGAAAAGTGTTAGGCCTCGACATTCCATTTTAATTATTTGCTTTTCCTAATTGATCTGCTGCTACAGGCAGATCTAAAATAAACCATTTGTCACTAGCATTATTCTTTCCTGATAGCTATAAAATGCTCCAGGCATTTTCATCCTTTTGGTGAAGAACAGTGGGTTCTCTCCTTTACACAGTTCCTTCTGCTACAGAATTCAGGAAGTTCAATGACACTAACAAGATACGTATATAATTAGGGTGAGATTTCTCACCTAAGCCATCTTCTCTTCATCAACATCTTTCTCAATTGAATCTCCCTGATTGTCCTCTTTACTAATTACTTCATAAAGCAAAACAGAAGAGAGTCACTTAGGAGCCAAGTGCTTCTCATCTCCCTGAAGGACTTTGCTTGGATCATTAGATAGATATCTGAGCAAAATAGCTCAGAAAATTTTAAATATAAAACTTGTACCTGTCAACTTAAAATGATTCCTAGAATCCTAAACCTCTTTTTTTTTTTTTTTTTGGTTTTTTTTTTTTTGAGGGGTCACACCCGGCAGTGCTCAGGGGTTACTCCTGGCTCCATGCTCAGAAATTGCTCCTGGCAGGCACGGGGACCATATGGGGCACCGGGATTCGAACTGATGACCTTTTGCATGAAAGGCAAACGCTTTACCTCCATGCTATCTCCCGGGCCCCTAAACCTCTTAATATAATTTATAATTTCATGATTTGAAAAACCATAAAAATAATGTTTAAATATTTTTATTTAGAGCTTAATAGTACTTAAATTCTTTAATTTGTATAAATTATAGATTTTTCTTAAAATTATAAAGACAATATCTCTATAGCTTTAGTAAGGCTAAGCTTTATTTTCAGAAAGTTAAATGGCATGATTTTACATGACTATATGAATTTCAGGAGTAGTTTCAAACTTTTTCATGGAATATGTTACCAACTACAATCATTACCAATGTACCAATATCCACCATAAATACTAGATCTCCTTCTTAACTACTTCTCCTTTAGTTCTGGTAACCAAAATTCTGTAAGCTGAGCCCACCGATTCATTTCCATTGTGTAGAAAAACTAACATGTACGGCCTAGTATGCCAATTTAAGACAGTGAGATGTTAACATTTAAAGTTCTCTTGCTCTGAGAGAGGTATACACAAGGAGAAGCTAGCCTAGTGGCGTCTGCCAAAGGGATAAAAGGAAACTTGAAATCAGTTACTGTAATTTCTAGTTTAGGAATCATTGCCAATGAGGGTAGATTTGGCTTTAAAGGGACCAGAAGTTTAATTGCTGCATTCACCATTCTCAAACCCATCAGTTTTGTCCTTATTCCTGTCTTCTTTACATATCACAAACACTAAGGAGTTTCACAGATTGTGTAAAAGCTTTGTTTTTATCTAAACAAGTTCTTTTATAAGCTCCTTTACCACTGTTTTTTTTTCTGTTTCTGTGCTTTGCCTCTCTGTATTAAAAGTATTTTGCATTCTAAATGGGATTCATTCCAGAAACATAAGCTGGTTTAGCAGCTGGAATCAATTAATGAGATACTCCATATCAAAAAAGGAAAGATAACAACCATGCATATATATATATATGTATATATATATATATAATTACAAAGAAAGCTTCTGCTGGCTCAATATTCATTTCTGATTTTTATAAGTTTTAAAAGTTATCAAAATGCTGGTTAGGCTGAAGAGATGGTATAGGGGTTAAGGAATATGCTTTGCTTTTAATTTGGTCAGTATGTCATTAACCCTGATTTGATTTCAGCATTCTGCTCTATGCTGGAAGTATTGATCATAGCTCTGAAGTCCCCAGCCCTGCAGTGTGTGGCATTTGAGACATCGAGCACTTCTGGGGTGACCGGGGTAATTGCCGGTTGTAGGACCCAAGAAGTACTCCTCACTCATGTCTCAGATTGAACTGTCAGTATGAGTAGCCAAGTAATTCCTGAAGAAACCTCCAAGTCTCTTTAGCAATGCTTAGAAAACCAAAAGATTAAAAATGCATACTAAAGGAACATACCTCTACAGAACTTAGCTAAGGAAGTTTTTATCATAAAACCAGGCACAAGTCAAAAATTTCCACTCACCACTAATCGTCTGTTGACTATTGGAAGTAGTAGTCATATAAATTAGGCAAGAAAAAGAAAATGAGATTTTCGTGGCCAAAGTGATAGTATAGTGGGTAAGGTGTTTGCTCTGAATGCAGCTAAATTCAATCTAAGACATCATATATGGTCCCTGAGTCTTCCAGGAGTAATTAATACCATAAAGCCAAGAGTAATTTCTGAGTGCTGCTCACATGACCCCAAAACAAAACAAATAAACAAACAAATAAAATGAGATCTAAGTTGGAAAAGAAAAAGTAAAACAATCACTATGAATATGTGCAGATAATCTCTTGCATGTAGAAAAATCTAAAGGCTTACAGAAAACACCAAGAAAAAGAATGACTAGTCATAGCTGGAGATATAAATTTAATATTACAAAAATATCATTTACATTCTCTATGGAAGAAAAAACAATATAAATTAAATTTTACAATACAATTGAAGTATTTAAAATAGGATATAAATTATTAATTACAAATGTATACAGTTTGTATTTATAAGCACCTAAAATAAAATTACAAAGTATGTCAAAAATTATACCTTAATTGTATAACTATTTGTAAGTTACTGCTTAAAAATATAGTCTAAAACACTAGAGATAGAAATATATTGCATATCACATTTAAAGGAGAAACATTTTTTAAATTATCAGGCCAAAAGCATTGTATCAATTAAATGCAAAGTATCTCAAAATCTCAATAAAACAGTCAAAGAAATAAAATCAATAATAAGGAAATTCATATGGCACAATAAAAATAAACCAAGGTTTAAATGGTCAAGAGACAAAATAGTTAATATTTTTAAAAACCTATAATGATAAAAATATTATTGGCACAAAAGCAGATAGTTTAGTGGAATAGAGTATAGAGTCCAAAATTAAGTCAAGATCTATTGATGGGGGCCTGAGTTCTCTTTTTGGCAAGTGGGTAACCAATTGTGCCAACACCACTTGATGAAGAGGATTTTCTTGCTACATTTTGGATTAAAGACCTTGATATCAGGCCTGAAACCATAGGTATATAGAATAACACATAGGTAAAACACTCCATGACATTGGGACTAAATGCATCATCAAGAAGGAAATAGCACTCTCCATACAAGAACAGAGGTAAACAGATGGGACTATATTAAGTTGAGAAGCTTCTGTACCTCAAAGAAAATAGTGCAATACCCACTGAATGGGAGAAACTATTCACCATCAGATAAGGGGCAAATATCAAAAATATGCAAGGTAGTGACTCAACTTAACAAGAAAATAGAACATTTAACCCCATCAAAAAAAGGGGAGAAGAATTGAATAGACTTCCTCGAAGAAGAAATACAAATGGCCAAAAGACACACAAAAAAGTGCTCCACATTAGTAATTATCAGGGAAATGCAAATCAAAACAATACCATCTCAAGCCACAAAGACTGGCACACATTGCATAAAACAAGAACAATCAGTGCTAACTGGAATGTGGAGAAAAAGGAACCATTATTCACTGCAGGTAGGAATGTCCTCTAGTCCAGCCTTTAAAAAAACAATATGGAGATTCCTCACCAAACTGGAATTGAGGTCCTAGATGATCCAGCTATATAACTCCTAGGGATTTACCCATGAAACACAAAAACACAGTACAAAAAAGCCTTCTGCACCTATATTCAATGCAGTGCTATTTACAATGACCAGACTCTGGAAACAACCCAGATACCCTTAAACAGATGAATGGCTAAGGAAACACAATGGCCCTCATCTCAATTGTCTCTAAGCATTATTAAATAATTGATTTTTCTTAAAATTCATAGATGGGTGAGACCATTCTTGGTCTATCTCTCACCCTCTGACTTATTACACTCAGCATAATAGATTCCATGTACATCCATATATAGGAAAATTTCATGACTTTAACTCTCCTGATGGCGGCATACTATTCCATTGTGTATATGCACCAAAACCAAAAAAAAATCCTCAAAAAGGTATATATCTTCTATGTAAATAGATTAATTTCTCTGTTCATAAAATCAATGTAAAAAATAAAACTCACATGTTAAAAGGTGCTCAATAAACAAATGTGAAATCTATTAATAAAATTTTATTAAACAGTTAATTTTAGTATTTAGAAGCAACATTAGTGATACCTTCTGTGATAAAAAAAAGATATTTAAAAAATTAAAAGAAAGGTCTGTTTTCCTGCACAAGACAGCCAAGAAGACACCATCAAACACTACCTCTAGGACCGAAATCCCGATAGCCATAAAAAGACTGCTGCTTTGCTCCCTGTCTGCTTTACTACCCAAGACAGCCAAGAAGATGCCATCAAGCACAATCTCCAGGGCCCAAATCTGATTAGGGTCCCACCCAATAAGGTGGAGCCAGAGAAGCTCATCTAACCCACAAACCCCAGCATAGCACATAGTAAAAACCACTATACAAGTGTTACAATGGGGAAACAAAGCAGGACAACACCACACATAGAGAATGAAGATGACATGAAAGTACAAACTACTAGTTAGCCTGTCAGATAAGGAGTTTAGTATATTAATTTGGAATATGCTCAAAGAACTCAGAGGAAGCATAGATCGATCTAAACAGACCCATAATGACAGAATTTCCTATTGAAATAAGAGGTCTGAAAAACTTGATAGATGAAATAAACACCTCAATGAAAAGAGTCTCCAAGGAGTAACATCAGTTGAGAAAGGGGATCAGTGAGCCAGAGGATGAGAAGCAGAATAACTCCATACAACAGAAGAGATTGGAAGTCTTTGATAAACTCAACAGGAACAACATAGGAATCATTGGAGTCCCAGAGACCCAAGAGGAGAATATTAAGAAGTTTTGGAAGAAGAATGAAAAGAAAAAGGAGTAATAAGAGAAATGGAAGAAGAATAAAAATAAAAAAGGAAGAAGAGGAAGAGGAAAAAGAAGAGGAGGAAGAGCTGAAGGAAGAAGAAAAAAGATAAAGAGTAGGAGGAAGAAGAAAAAGAAGAGGAAGAGGAGAAACAGAAGAAAAAGAATACATGGAAAGAACAAAAGAAAGAAGTGGAAGAAGAAAATGAAGAAAGGAGGAGAAAGAAAAAGAAGAGGAAGAGGAGGAAGAAGAGTAAGAGAAAGAAGAGAAAGGAAAAGAAAAAGAAAATGGACTGAACATTTATTTTTAATTTCTTTTATTTATAATAATAGTGTCTTTGTTTAAGCACCATGATTGTAGATATGTTTGTAGTTGAGTTTCAGTTAAATATTAAAAAACTTTTAAAAAATTAAAAAATAAATGAAAGAACCTGTTAACAAAAAAATTTTGTTGGAAAATAAAATTGAATGATAAATAAATTCAATTATTTTCATATATGTAAAATTTTGTTGTTCATTTAAATTTACAAACATGCACATATCAAACAAAAAGAGATTAGGAAAAGTTAGTATGTATTATTTCTACTTATTTTGTTTTCTGTTCTAATTAATTTTTGAAAAATACTCAGTTCAAGAACATTAATTGCATGCCATTGAGATCACCAATGATTAAAGATGCAGTCAGAACTTCAGGATCCTTTGCTTCCTTCTCATAAAGTAAAATAGTGTTTTTAAACTTTCTTAATGAAGTTACATTTATCATTTTCCTGCTCCCTTTTCTTTCTATTCCCAATATAACTCTGTCATTTTTGCAGTTGATGTCAGTGAACTTGAATTTTTCTTAAGTCAGACTCCCAACTAAGTGAGATGAATGAAATCAATACTTTTACTTTACAGGTGAAATGCATTTAGTTACATGTGTAGTACTGTACCTCCCTCCCCTTGTACTGAATTCCATTGACATATCATTCTTGACACTTGAATGAATACATCTTAATATGGGATTTCAGGCAACAGTTCTTTCTAAATGCAGTGAAGTATTTCAGTCTTTTGTTCTTAAAAACTGATTCCTAGATCTGTTTTTTATTCCTTCCAAGAATGTAGGTCTGTTATTTTTACATGACTTTTTTTGTATTCACAATTGATTAGTTAGGTCCTTGCATTTATGAAATGTCTGTTCTCTACATAGAGGACTTTAAATGCTATTCAATTCTAAGGATTGACAGAAAAATGAATGAGTTTTAGAAAAGAGATTTCATGTTCAAGGCTTATAATGTTCAAAGTTATGTTGCTTTGTTTTTCAGTTTTGAAATTTTTGAAAGTACCTGTTTGCCATTATTTATGAAGTTGCTCCTACTAATTCAAGTATTTCCCTAGATGTTGGCTTTATTTTAATTAAAAAATTAAATTGTTTTGCAATACATTTGTAAATTAGAAAACAGGATGTCAGTTCTTAAACTTTAATAATGTATCAACTTAAGTAACTTTATCAGTCCATGAGTTAACAATAAACCAATACTATTGACCCAAACTATTTGGATCTATTAATACATGGATATATAGACATGTAAATATGGCTTTTTTTCCTCAAAAGTTATATACACAATCTTCTCTAGTGCACATGAGATATTATCCAAGAAGAACCAAATGTTGGGTCCAAAAGCATATATTCATACGGTCAAGAAGAAAAATTATATGAAATATAATCTCAGACTGTTAGTTGGAGGAGGGAATATTGAAAAGTGATAAAGTAACTTTCTTGTTATTTTGGTAGGTTTAGAGATGAGAGGAGAATTGGGGATATTGGTGGGAGGGCAGTGAACACCATTGCAAAGAGTGGTGTATGGAAGGAAGGAAAGAAGGAAAGAAGGAAGGAAGGAAGAAAGGAAGGAAGGAAGGAAGGAAGGAAGGAAGGAAGGAAGGAAGGAAGGAAGGAAGGAAGGAAGGAAGGAAGAGAGGGAGGGGAAGGAAGAAGGGAGGGAGGGAGAAAGCAAGTAAAAGAAAGAAAGAAAGAAGGAAGGAAGAAAGAAGGAAGGAAGAAAGAAAATAAAAGAAGAAAGGAAGGAAAAAAGAAGAAAACTAGCTCACAAAAATTTGACCTATTCATCTGTTTTGGGGCATGAGGGTTTTTTTTTTTTTTCAGATCTTTTCTGTAGCAAAGAGTACTGTAATGAATATTGGAGAATTTATGTCCTTTGGATTTTAAAGCTATACCCCAAATTGAGGGGCTACCCCTGGTAGTGCTCTATGGACTGTGTAGTGCTAGGGATTGAAGTTGAGCTGACAGATATGCAAGAGTTATCTAGATCTGCATATAGTTTTTATTTCCATTCTTGAGATAGGTGCTTATGATAGCAAATTTTAATCATATGGTATACACGATTTATTTTTGGAATTATTTAAAATATTTTTATAGAAAATAAACAAATTCCTATTCCCACCAACCAGCAAAGGAATTTCCTTTTCTCACTTTCTTTCAGCAATTATTTGTGGTAATTTTGATGTATGACATTTCCACAAAATTTGAGGTAAGAGCTCATTGTAATCCTAATTTGCATTTGAAAATCACTAATTATAAACATTTTTTTCATGGCCATCATATGCATTTCTAGTATTATATATATTTCTTGTATCATCGTATGTATTTGGTGAAGTATTGTTCCAGTTAGTCTCTTCATTTTACTGACATCTTCGTTGCTGTTGAGTTATGTGAGAACCTCATCAGCTACATTAAGCTAGTTCTCTAAGGGCTCAATGATCTTGCAACATGGTTTGGGCAACATTCTACTGTATGATTCCCAGAAAACTTAGTTGCAATCATGAGTCTTCTGGCATGGTCTTATTCTTAAATGCCATTTCTTGACTCTGATTCTTTCAAGAAACCCTTCTGTCTCTTGCCCCTGAATGGTTCCCCAGGGCAGTGTTTGATGGAAGTTATAGAGTGTGGAAGCCCTCTGTATTAGAAAATGTGCAATATCTCTTCTATGCACTGCACAATGCTTCAGGTACATGTCTGTCTTAGATACTAAAAGTGTCTTTTCTTAGAACACTTAATAACAACAATACAAATGTTTCTATGTTCACCTTACTTCAATGTCTGATTTCTATTGAATTTAAAATGAAAAAATATAGTGTAACTATATATGAAGATAAATGGAAGCTGTTAACATAATTAATTTACTGCCATGAGCTTACAATTATGCACTTATATTTCAATTATATCTACAAATTATGCAATAGCTTTATAATTGTCTAGAATATATCCTATAATAACAAAAATATAAAGCAAAAGATTTCTCTTACTGACAGGAAACAATGAGATACCTATCAACAATTTTGTTTAGCACTATGTTAATTTATATTAAAACGTATAATAATGCAATTATATGAACAATAACAAAGAGATAAAATGACTTAAAGGAAAAACACTCACTTTCTGAGTAGTAGTTTAATTATGTGCATATAAGATGCAATATATAATAGAATTATTTTCATTGTCCATCTTCTTAGCTGCAATGTGATGATATAATCTATAATCCTAGATAGGGAAGAAACAAAGGATTATGATTTATCATTTGAGGTTCTCCAGAGAATGAAAACTAGCTGGAAATTATAGCTACAAAAATTTGAATCCTAGCAAGATTGATTTTGTGAGGCAAGCAGACTGCAAACTCAGGAAGAGTGCTTATACTTCTGAAGTAGAATTTCTTCTTTTCCAGAAAAATTTATTATTTTTATAAATTTTAATAAATTGGATAAGGACTTTCCAAAACAGTGCATGTGATATCTTTTGTTTACTGTCAGCTAATTGCAAAGATGAATTACAGCTACAAAATCCCATCAGAGAAAACCTGTTTGACAAAACAACTAGATGGCATTGCTTTTGAGACTTGACATACAATTAACCCTCAGGGAGCAGGAGTAGTAGCACTGCAGTAGGATGTTTGCCTTGCATGTGGCTGATCCAGAAAAAACCCCATTTTTGATCCCCAGCATTCCATATGTTCCCCTGAGCCAGGTGCGATTTCTGAGTGCTGAGCTAGGAGTAATCCCTGAGTGCCTCTAGGTGTGGCTCAAAAAACAAAAACAAACCCAAAACTAACAAACAAAAATCAACCATCATGTAATAATTATTTTATTTATAGTCAGTATAATTTGATATCAAAGCTATAACAAGATTGTTATTTCTAAAAATGTGTATAATTTATAATTTATAAATCTATATTTAATTATATAATTTATATTCATGTATTTTAATTTATATTTAAGATAGCAAATATATTTAATTTCCATAAATATGTTTAAATAATATATTTATAATATATTTATCTAAATATATTTAATTATAAAATTTGTGTTTCGTATAATTAAATATAAATACCAGGATCCCAGGGATGATTCAATGGCAAAAGCCCCTGCTCAACAAGTATAAGGCTATGAATTCAATCGTGAGGGATACCACGTGTACTAAGCCCAGAACTTGGCAACTCAGTTGTTTGAAAGTCCCAGTTCTCAACTAGTTTGTGTGTCTTCCACTGAGCCATATGATATCATTGGAGAACTCCAATACTTTCTGCAAGAGGAATTGATGAGTATCACAGGTAAAGATAGTAACCCCAGGGAGCACACGTAGCAATGACTTTGTGTACCCACCATCAAGTACAATGGCTTTGTTTAAGCCCCTCAAAGACAGATGTGTGCAATAACTGTTTACACCATGACTGCTTAGCACTGTGCTCGTTACCCCATGTCATTAGATAAAATAAATCTGAATGACCAAAATTGAAAGATAATATCTAGAGGTGATATAATATTATTTGTGGAAGGCCAAGAAATTTAAATTTTATGAAGAACTAGAGACAAAAAATTCTACTGTGACTGATTGCAAATCAGTGACATGGGAGTAATGTACTATTCAATTTATATATATATATATATATATACATACATATATATAATGTACTATTCAATTATAGGGCAACTAAAAGAAAGTACTTGGTACAAGTTATATTACAGTAAAAGCTTATAAAAATCAATTTCTACTGAATGATATATAAAAGAATTCGATTAAATAAAAGGTGTTATATATGTTTATGTACAAGATTTCTTCCACACGCCCTAAAAATTATCCAGATTAGATCCTGTTTCTAAGAAGGACCAAGGATATGAAATTGCTCAGACCCTACAGTGTTAGGGATCAGCAGGGCCACCTCAGTGGTGGTGTTCTAAAACCTAAGTGTCTGTTACCTGGTGATGCTTGGGGAAACACATTTGCAGAAACCTCTTTTTTAGCTCTCTGGCCCTCAGCTAGTTTTCTCAGTGAAATTAAGAAAAGTTTTCATAATTAGAACTCAAGTTTTTGTGAACTTTACAATTTAAATATATTACCATATTCATGATCCAAAACATTTGAGCTGTTTAAAGACACATTATTTAAAACACAATGTTGAAACTTTAAAATAGTTTGTAGGATAGGACGAGAGCAATCGTATAAAGGGCAGGATGCTTGCCTTGCATGTACAGATTTGGGTTACCCATGTATCACTGAGTGCTTTCAGGATTTATCCCTGAGCATAGAGTCAGTGGTAGTCCTTGAGCAAAACTGGGGGAACCACATGGAGTTGGAGATCAATCTCAAGGCTTTGATTTATTGATTGGCTCATGAATTGTTCAGAAGATAGTTGCATATTCTAAACATATTAGTAATTTGAACAGCTTTACTTATATTTATAATTTCATAATATTGTGAGGCATTCATAAAAATACTAAATAAAATTTCTATTTTAAAGTAGATTAGAATGGTGCCATGTATCCTCAAAATGAATGCATTTATTGCTGAATGTCCTGCTAAAATCTGATACGTTTATTAGATCTAATGATAAATATGTATATATTTTGTTCTTGTTGATTGGTTGATAGATTTAATTATAGTAATATTTATGTTAAAAAAGCAATAAATATACAAAAATCTAAGGGTTTCTGTTTGATTCACTAAAAATATAATTCTGGCAGCTCATTTTTACCATTTATCATTATATGATAGTTTTCTTTCTATTGTATTAATATCTTTATCTCTATTTTATGTATATATATGCTACTTTCTTTGGATTCTAAGAGTAATGATTAAATTAAAATAAATTATAAAATAAGATTGTCTTAGGAAATCAAATAGCATAGGGAATAAATAGCAACAGAAGTATAGGTTTATTTATTTATTTTTAATTTTCTTTTGTTTTTTGGAACATGCCCTACAACAATCAGGCATTATTCCTGGTTGTATACTCAGATACTACTCCTTATACACTTGGGGAACAATAGAGGATGCCAGGATTGAACCCTGGTTGTCAGCACACAAGGCAAATGCCCTATCCGCTATACTAATTCCCAGAGCCGCCGATTTTTTAAAAATAATTATAATAGAGGTAATAAAAATAATCTAACATGTGTCAACGAAGAAAGAACTTGGAAAAATGAGGGAAATCACATTTTCTTTTAAATATTTAAAGAAAAGAGAGAAGATAATTTAGTAAAATGAAATTCATGGCTGTTTTTCTAGTTTTATATAAGTAAAGATCTAGTCTTTGAATATAACAAATATATATTGCAGGTTATTAGATAAATATTTTTTAAAACTTATTTATCTTTCTTGGTAAAATTATAGGTCATTATTTTCATTTTTAAAATAATATCTTTATTTAAACACCATGGTTACAAATGTATTTGTAGTTGTGTTTCAGCTATAAAGAAAACACCCCCTTTCACCAGTGCACCATTTCCTCCACCAATACCCCCATCTTTTAATACTTTTAAGATTTATTTTATGTCATCCTGGGATGTAAGCAATGTATTACTTAATGTAATATTTAAGCAGAAATTCTGGATTCATACTAAAAATCAATAAAAACATTTCTGCATCCAATGAAATCTTTTTTATACCTATTTTCCAACTTCATATGTAAACAAAACTAAATTCTATACAATTGTACTTAATATCATAAAATCTAGAAGTATAGTTCTCACCTTTATTTCTTTTATGGGAAGAGATTAAGTAAAATCATTATATTTTAACCTGCAAAGATGGAACTGAGTTACACAGGATTTTGTTTTATAAAAATACTCTCCCATTTTTTTAAGGACATATTGAATATTTTTTTGAGAATTGTTTAACTGACGTGAGAAATGTTTAAGGAAATGTTATCAGCAAAAGGATTGTCATAAATAATGAGTACAAGGTTAGACAAGGAAAGAATTGTTATTCTTGAATGGAACACATTTTTCTAAGGAATAATTCCTTTATCTTTTGTTTTCTATGATCCCACATATTCTTGGCATTAGCTTCATAGTCAGTACTAACTTGGTAGCAAAATAGATAATAACAACCAAGTCCACTCAAGTAATAAGATTGTTAATATGAGCATAGGGCAGTTTCAGCTATTCCCCAGTTATATATTAAAGGGAAAAGGAAAAACTTTAGAAAAGTACTTGAAAAGCTTGTTGAAGTTTTGAACATTTCAAAAGTCTGTCTTACAAGATATATTATTAAATTCATCACTTTTCAATGGTGTTTGGTGAATTATTCTTAATAAAAATTCACAGTACATAAATTTGAGAACTGTGAAATGAATGCATATTTCAAGGCTCCAGAAAATTTCAGGGAATGCTAAAAGCATGCATCTCTGAAGCATTTATTATGATAAAATGAAATCAGAAACTTTCATTTTCCATTGAATTGACAATCCCACATTTTCTGAAGCTTAACTATCCATTGTATTTGCAGCCAATGGTCTCATAAAAAACAGTCAACCCTCAGAGAACAATGAACAGGTTCTCAGATTGCAAGGCTATTATTAGCAAAGCCTGCTTCAAAACAAAAAAATCTGAGCATGACACGTGAATGTGAAAAGTCTCTAGAGGAGTTTGATTGATAAGAAAACTTATACTGAATTTGGAGATTGACAACGGTATAGACCCAGAACTATTCAAGCAGAGGATAAATTTGCAAATAGTACAGATGAGAGATGGAAAGAACAGATTCTCAAAGAAGAAAAAGAAAAAGCATTTTAAATTATATTTTGGAGAAAAGAAATAGGATTTTTGAAGAGCTGGAACTGATGAAAAGATGTTTGATGAATTACTGAAATAATAGTAATAGCTACTACAATGTGAGTGTTGGGTAAAAATCAGAGATATTTATTTTTTATTTTCATTAATAAAAATAGACTATAATAGCCAGACTGCTTTTCAAAAAGCTAAAATAATTACATTAAATATTTTCAAGTAGATCAGGAAAAAATAGCACATCAACACAAAATGATATTGACCAATGTTATAAACACAAAGAGATCAAATTTTATTTAGTTAAATAATGAATAAATTAAATAAATGAATAAGGATTGTAATTAACTAATACACTTTAACTTATGTGTTGTATATACTTCAATATATGTTGGGAGCAAGGGGCACAAAAGAATAAAATCACACCTATCTACATACACAGATAAAAGGATATAAAGACTGATAAGACAAAGTGAGGAGATTAAAGTGCTAAATGATTATATCATATCGTTAGACACAAAACAAGAAGCGAAACCCATGCTGTTGAGGGTAGGAAAGTCAGACAGAAAATTAAGTAAGATATAATGAAATCCAAGAAAGAAATAGCCCAAACAGAGAAATAGAATGTTCAAAGAGGAAAGAAATTATTAAAAATGGGGTTAAGGAGAACAAGAGATGTCTAAACAGTTTTATCTTCAAATGAAAGTAGTTTTTGTATATATGAGTTGCTATTGCATATAAAAATTAAACTGTGAAGATGGACTAGCATATGAATCATTTGGTTTTTGAAATTTTGAGGAACAATGTTAAAATATACATATAATGCATTTAGGAATACTATTTAAAATTCATCTAAGGTTGGGAAACTTAGAGAAAAAAATTACAAATCCTTCAGAAGAAATTCTGTAATATAAGGATTTCAAAAGTTGAAAGAGAAGAGCTATTGGAGACAGAGTTGTTAAAGTTGCCCCCTCCCCCCCAAAAAAAAGAAACCGACTCTAAGTCTGTAGTAGTAAACACAGCAGAAGATGACTAATCTAGGTAGTGACTAATGACAATACTTTCTAAAGCAAAAAGGACTGACCTCTGCAAATATTACCAAGAGAAAAGTTTCAATAGTCTTCTGAAGGTTAGGTAGCTCCTGGTGATTTTCAGAGAAATAATGTTAATCAAAGATTTATTGAAATTCCAAGAAACTCAGTAGTAACAATTACGCAGTGGACTTTGTCTCCAGGAATTATATGATCTTTGCTGAATCACAACTGACTAATCTTAAAGCTAATTTCAAGACTTTTCTCTCAATTGTCAAGCACCTAAATATTGTTCATTCAAAATGTTGAGTTAGTACAAAAAGTTTTTGTGATTATAATAGTCTATACAAAACTATTTTTTAGGGAAATTGTATTTGAGTCCTCGTGTTCTATTTGTTTACAGCTACCAATTTCACATTTCTGTATTTAAAAACTAACAATCTCGTGCCTAAGTACAGCAAGTAGAGGGGTGTCTTGCACACAACTAACTCAAGTTTAATGTGTGGTCCCTGAGCATTGCCAGAAGTATTTCCAGGAGTAACCCCTGAGCACTGCTGGGTATGGTCCTCTACCCACACTCCAAGATCATGGAGGAAATGTTGCAATGGTGAAGGGGGTGTTCTTTATTTATAAATAAAGCCCAACAACAAACATGTTTTTAATCACGGTGCTTAAATAAAGATACTAAAATAAGTAAAATTAAATTAAAAAAATCAACTAGCCAAGTACTTCTAGCTTTGAATAAAGTTCGAATAAAGCCAAGGATATTAATATATTCAGATGAAATAATAAAAATTCTCTTAGCATTCAGTAACTTATATAATTTTAAATGAACATCATCATACATTATCTATTAAATGAGATCCGTGTAATATATATTCTAATTAAATAATACATGATTACATTATATATTATAGAATTATGATACATTCAGCTTTTTTTTGAAATAAGATTTTAAAGCTGGGGTCAGAGTGATAACACAGCGGTAGGGCTTTTGCTTGTATGCGGCTGACTCAGGTCAGACCTTGGTTTGATCCCAGCGTTCCATGTGGTTTCCCAAGCCAGGGGCAATTTATGAGTGCATAATCAGAAGTAACTGGATGTGTCCCAGAATACAAAATAAGCAAAAACAAAAAAAAAAAGTTTAAAGCTTACCACAAAATAAATCACTACCAACTACCATAGATAATTTTATTTTTTATGATTTTTGTTGGTTTTTTTGGGGGGAGGGGTCACATCCAGTGCTGCTCAGTGGTTACACTTAGTCTAGAGTTTAGAGGTTGCCTTGGTATTTTCAGGGAACCATGGAGATTGATAAATAGAAATTAGGCTTCCTGGATGAAAACCATATGAGAATTATTCATTGAGTAGTATCTCTCCAGTCAATCGCTTTAGCTGACTATCCAGACCCAAAGGTATATGAAGATGATCAACATACTAGTCACAGATGTCACTTTAACCAAAAATATGTGCTTAGTTATTACTCTAAATTTGCTTTTTAAAATCAAACAATGGGGGCCGGAGCAGTGGCACAAGTGGTAAGCCATCTGCATTGCCTGATCTAGCCTAGGACTGACTGTGGTCGATCCCTTGTCATCCCATATGGTCCCCCAAGCCAGGAGCGATTTACATAGCCAGGAGTAACCCCTGAGCATCACCTGCTGTGGCCCAAAAAGCAAAAAAATAAAATAAAATAAAATAAAATAAAAATAAATAAAATTAGACAATAAATCTATTTGCATTGAATTAACTATTGTTAACTTGAAGAATATTTTAAAATAATATTTTGATCAAGTTAATATATAGTTTTATACTTAGCGTTTTTGTAAATACTATTTACTATTTTACTATATTCCAAACAAGAATATTCTCTTCGGCTAAACACAAAATAGAGAAGAATAAAATGTCCCATTCTTAATAGAAGAAAGACAACAGAGACTCTCTTTACCATGACCAAAATCCCTATTAACTGAGAGATTCCAGGCCACTAACTGCAAACAAAACATTCCATTATTTTTAATTTTTTTTGTAAATACATAGCAGCTGAGTGTTGACTTCAAATGACAGTTATATCAGGTTATATGATTCAGAACTGTAAACTAAGAAGGGAAAGAGTAATGATCGGTGGTACAGGATCCAATGGACTGTTTGAGGAATATTGGTACCTTGATAGTGTTTGTGGTGTGATAATATATTAAGCCAGGTGTGAAACTACACTTAAAAATAAATTAAAAATAAACTTATGAACCAGTGTTCTCAATAAAAAGCCTTTAAAAAGGTAAGAAAGTATGATCTACCCATTAAAATGGGAAGGAAAATCTTGGCCTGAAAAGAAGAAAGGATTGAAATTTTCTATTCCTTTCTTTATTTGCTATTTTTCCCTTGATCATGGTGCAGAGCCATGCAATTAAAATTTGCTGAGCATCAATGGAAGGAACCTGTAAATTGTGGGGAAAAACATTTGCTATACCAACATCTTGCACTTATGGATCATGAGATAATTGAAAAAGTTTCCATATTGATGATGAATCTATATCTTTAAATTGCTATTACATGCTCTATAGAATAAAATTATGTCACTTATACAGGTGGCATGTAAACTACATTCAGAACTATTTTTTCCTCAGTGCTTTCAGTTGACATGAAATATTTTCCTGAATCAAAAAGAAAGAATTGGTGTATGAAATATCCAAATATCTATTACATCTAAATAGAGTAAACCTACGGTTTTAAAAATGAATGACTCAGTTCATAAGTTTGTAAAAGTGCTTTATGAATTTTGTATGAATAATAGATCTGTTTATTTGTTGAAAACAAGTTATTTCAGGTATGAAAATTTATAACCTAGTGCTAAGTTTGTGTTTTGGGTACTAACTACTATGCACAATAATGTCACAATATATATTATATGTATTCTTTTCTAGTCAATGGAAAATATTTGAGCCATGACCTAGTGTGAGACAGAGCAGTTTACCAAAACCTCTAGTTCTTTTGTCCTATGCCATTTCAGGTTTGAGAAGAGCAGGATCTAATAGTTACAATAAAGCCAACTATAAAGATTACCACAGCAGGAGCAGTGATAAGACCCAACTGAGTTTTCCCCTCAGCAAGAAAACTGTTTTGCCAAGTTTATTAGGAAGGAAACAAATATGTAATAATTGAATAATTGGTTGACTTAACAATATTTCAAATTGGCCCACATAAAATAACTTGAAGAAACTAATCTCCACTCCAGTCTTTTCTGTGAGATTATCTGGAACTTTTAATAAATTGTGTTATAGTTCAATACTTGACACTAACAGATTCTATTTTCTTATTAGACAGTGATGCTCCATTATGCCACGTGGACACAAAATTTCTCCTAAGAGTCTTCTTTGAAGAAAAATACAACCTTAAATAGGCATTCAAACCATATCATATTCTGAGCAAGATATATTTTAATTAATAAAATCCTAAGACTATGTGTTTTTCTGCTCTCATTATACTTCTACTATTCTTAATACTATTTATAAGTATTATCATTGTTAAAATATTGAAACTAAAATCAAAATATTCAATTTATAAAATGTGGATTTTTGTGATACTTTGCTGTGCTCAGATAACAGAGTTTCATAGAATGTAAATGTTTATATATTTTAGGGACCATATATTACCATACTAATCCCACTAAAAATGACCCACAAACAACAGTATATAGGAGGACCTTTTCAACCACTCTTCAGACCCCCAACCTCCATCTTGGTAACCTTAATTCAATAGCCAGAGTTTAAGGTTTCTATTCATCAGACATTATCTTGTATCTTGTTTGTTTTCTTATAATATATGAGTGAGATAATTGTGTACACATCTTTTTACTTTACATGATTCACTCTAGTTCCACTCAAGTTATAGCAAGGCAATATTACATCTTTTGCAAATACTAAATAGTATTCTTGTGTGCATATCTATTTTCTCCCATTCAGTAGAATTTTTTAATGCTAGTTTTTAGCTATGCAAAATCTTTTACTTGGATGTAATCCCATTTCTTAATTTTTAGCTGTTGTTTACTTTGCTGAAGGAGTAAAATCACTGAAGACATCACAGAAATCAAAAATACTGAGACTTTTTCTCATTTTCTTTGATGTATCTTATAACATTGCTTGTAGTACCCCAATATTTATAGAACATCTGTAAGAGAGAAAGAGCTTTACATAAGAATGATAAAATAGGGACTAATAGACATGATTAGAAACCGTTCACCTCCAAAAGGCTAAATACACATTCTTCAGCAGTGAACACAGAGATTTCTCCAGAACATTCAAATACACCATATAATCCAGCAGACAATTTGAGTGTTCATGGTTAAAAAAAAATTGTGTCAATTATCTTTTCGACCTCAATGCTATAGAGGTAGATTTATTTATTTATTTATTTATTTATTTATTTATTTATTTACTTATTTATTTATTTTAGAATTTGGGCCACAGCTAGTGACGCTCAGGGGTTACACCTGCCATGTGTTCAGAAATCACTCCTGCTTGGGAGACCATATGGGATGCCAGGGGATCGAACTGCCTTCTGTCCTGGGTCTGCAGGGTGCAAACCAAACGCCCTACAGCTGAGCCATCACTTCAGCCCCGAGATAGCTGGGAAATTTCTAAAATTGGACACCGAATAATACACTGAAATAACTGTATTGTCAATAATAAAATCATAAAAGAAATGAAAAGAATCAAAGAAGAAATGTAAAGATTCTTTAAAATGAATGATAATGAAGATACAAATTAGCAGGACTTATGGGATGCAGTAAAGTAATCCTAAAAGGGAAGTTCATAGGAGTAAGGCTTTTATCAGAAAAAAAAAATCAATCAATAAGATAACATAACATCTCAAGAAATTAAAAATAAGACAAATAAATCTCAATGTAATTTGGCAGATATTAGAAATTAACATTAATTTGTACTATAAAAATGTGTTATTTGCTTTAAGTATAACTTGTATCTGTTGAAATTTATACATTATGCAAAAATGGTAAAGATGAGTTTAAATTATTTTGATAACTTCTTTATTGTTCTGTTTTTGTTTTTCTAAAATATATTTTCCTATTTCTTTCAAAATTAAAAATAATTATAATGGTACTAGTGAACTTTAAGATATAATCAATGTTCCTGCTGTACATCACAGTGTCATTTTTCACACTGTATAATAATGTGTGAATTCTGCATTATTCCTCTTTTCATCACATTTGTAATCATTCCTTTTGAAAACAGCATAATTCATATTTTGTTACCAATTTTATGAATATATGAAGTGTCAGAAACAAATGTTTGGTACAAAATAAAGTTTGCGGTACTCATATTCTCAAGCAGTATTAAACAGTATGAGGGATAAATAAAGATTCGTGAGGACAGACACTTTTACAGGCTGAACATGCTTGATAAAAGGCTTCTGGCACACATACACAGAAAAAAAAATGGAAAACATTGTGAGTCCCAGGAGAGCAGCATGAATTGTTGGGTTCTTAAACTTAAGTGATATGTTTATAACTACATAAATTGTCTTTGTAAAGTCTGCTTCATGTAATACTGGGTAAGATTTTAGAACAAAAGGTAGACCCAAAGAAAGTTTTTTTTGAATTATCTAAAGAATAATTAGACAAATATATATTTAAAAAATAAATTAAACTAAAGAAAAATGAAGAAGAAATGGGATAGACATTAATCAATTGAAGCGCAACATAGTGAATTTATTAGCACGTTATTTGGGTTCAGCATGATGATTGTGCAATCTTTCATTGTTGAACCCCAGTATAGCATTTTTTTCTTAAGTTCCTTCAGAGTGTTCCCTGAGCACAGTTAGAAGTGCTCCTGAGCACTGCCGGGTCTGGCCTCCAATACATTTTAAAATACCCCAATTTTTTTAATGGTGAAAACAAGTACCATTGAGTTTTCCCTTAAAATTAATCAAAACCACCCTTTACTCTCTCTGAATAACTCTTTCCTAGTCTTGCATAAATATCTAATTGAGTTTTCAGCCAGAAAGCAATGGAGCTAAATAGCTTACCTTCTTTCTGTCATCTTTCCAATTTCATAAATAATTGTAGGGCTGAAATCAAGATATAGCCCATTTGTAGCACCACAAATAAATGCCACTGAAATCATGACAGAAACCATTTCTATCACCACAAAAATTTCCTTTAAGTCCCATTTTTCTTACCCTATGCTGAACATCACTCTAATTTTACTCCTCATGAATTAATTTTCCCTATCCTGAATATCACATGAACAGAATATGCCTAGTCTAGTCTTAGCTGGTGACATTTTCCAATAAAATTAAAAACACCATATTTTTCTAGCATGTTTTATTTTTATGCATGTTTACATAATCTAAAATATTTATTATCTCAAATCAGTTATTGTTCCATAGTCTGTAACAATATGAAATAGAAGATGATCCCTTTTATAAATGTCAGTATGAGTTCCAAGGAACTCTTGGAAAATTACAGCAAATTAACAAGCTCATAATGGGCAATAACTCTGATCATCCTCATCACATTCCTCTATCAAAACAGAAAGAAAATGAAATACCTACAATCGTGAAAACAGATAGCTTTGGGAGAATGTCATCTTGAGTTAATTAGAAGAATCCACTTCTTCAACATTCATATTGACAAAAAAATAGTTAGGCCCTGCTTTGAATTCTAAGGGTTGCAGAGAAATGCTATTGAGAATCAATTGATACCTCAATTAGGAAATATACTTATCAGATTTTTCACCTGGAAGACAGGAATGAAATACAAACTTTCTTTTAAAATGTGTTATTTTTCGAATATGCTACAACTTCCCAGAAATAAATATTCTAATCTCCATTTTTACTTTTTATTTAAATTAAATGAACAGAGACTTTGAAGTTTGTATTGCTCAGGGACAAATTTTACCTCATAATTTATAAAAGGAAAAGTTACTTAACCTTTTTGTCCTATTTCCTAAACTGAAAAAAAAATTAAGAATACCAATGACATAGTATGACATACCAATTATATACCAATTGGCTAGCTCAATTATGCTTTTATTATTTCCTAGGAGCTGCAAATTCCCAGATATCTTATATAAAAATTTCTTCATTACCTCCAACCCTATGACTCATTGCTTCTGTTTTGGAACATAATATGATGAACTCTTTCAAAAGTTTAAGCCTACACTGAGTGGAATGAGTTACATACTTTTTATTTATGTGGATATTATCTTTTGTTTTGTTTTGTTTTGTTTTGCTTTTGGTGGAATGGTCACACCCAGTGGCACTTAGGAGTTACTCCTGTTTCTGCTCTCAAAAATCACTCTTGGCTTAGGGGACCACATAGGATGCTGGGGATCAAACCCACATCTATCCTGGGTCAGCCATGTGGAAGGCAAAGGCCCTACTGCTGTGGTACCAATCTGGCCCCTGGATATTATCTTTGACCCAATCATATTCTAGACTGTTTTCTCTAAAATTATAATTTAATTTTAATTTTTTCTTCAATAAGATGTTAACATGTATGGGTCTTAGATTGACCTTTTTTTAAGTTTCTCTCAAGGATAATCTGTTTTAAGTTCATTTATTGAATGGCATAATCCTGAATGAAGGCATGCACTTAATTGTGATAAAGATCAGGCACCTTAAAATTTCAGTTAGTATATAATTCTTCAAGTCCTACGCTATTTTACATGTTTTCCTACGTATGATTTAGGATGGTAATTTAAGGTTGATGTCTTTGTACAAAATTTCTTGTCTCTTATTTTTGAAATTTTCTGCTATTAAAGCCATTTCTGTCTGGTTGGGATGGACTTTACTCTGGTCAAAGCACCACCCTGTATGAATTTCTATTCATGCTTTTCTAGAGAGGCTAACACTCTCCATTTAGAATTACTCCAGTCAAAGCACCACCCCTGTATGAATTTCTAATCATGCTTTACTAGAGAGGTTAACAATCTCCATTTAGAAGCTATAAGCACTACTATTAATAGAATAACCTTTATGACAATTAAATATAATGTATGAATCACAAATTATGGAGGAAATAGATATTTTAAATATTTACTCAACATATTCCCCCCCCAAAAAATACAGCTATAATGAATTTAACAATTTTCTGGGTGCTAAAAATACAGATGCATATTTAAATGTACAACTTTCTTGTGATCTTAGAGTGTTAAGTAAATAAAAAAAATGATTTGCTGAAATATCAATAATACAACCTCGCTAAATGTAGTGAAATACAGTGTTAGTCGGGAAATACTAAATGAATTTGAGGTGAATTTTGGGGGCAACTGGGAGTTTACTTTTAAACAAGGAGATAAAGGACACTTCAAATAAGAGTAAAAAAGAGTTTTGCTTTCCTTTTCATGTACTTCTCTTTTATTTTTCTGTTGCTGAATTTTCTCTCCTTGGTGCTCTTGAGTGGCCAAACACTCCATATCTACTTTTTAGACATTTAGACAATTTGCCTCAACTATAACTGTCATAACTTTGAAGTACATTCAAAATATCAATACAAATAACTTTAAACTAGCTAAAATTTAACTCACTGTGCCTATCAAATGTTATTTCTTTATCTGACTTCCTGAAAAAATATCAAAAATAAACTAGTAATAATGTTAATGTACTGTTTATTCTCATAAAACACAAATACGAAATGTACCAAATAAAGGTTCTAAATATGTAAACTAGCATATAACTTACTTTTATTCTTTTTAAGCCTTTGTTGTTTCCACATAAAGTAAGTTCAAAAGAAATTTGTCAAAACTGAGCTGTTGACTTTGATAAGTCAGAGTGTCACATAGAAAGCAGAAATACTATTACAAGTGAATGTGACACTTCCCATTAAAAAGCCTGATTCTAAAACCTACAATAGCTATTCAACTAGAACAGGCTGCTTTGAAAGTAATTTGTCTAGCAGGAATAATAAAATGTACAAAATAATTAGCCTGGGTCTCTAATTAATCTATGAATGATTTTGTTTTTAAATTATTTAGCATTAAACATTTTTTACTGAATTTTAGAACCTGAAGCCCCAGGCATACATGTATAATTTTAAAAGAATCATTTATCTCAAGTATTAAAATGGGCTTAATACTTAATAAATACTTAATAAATTAAAGGGTAATTTCCCCAGTATTTCTAAAATAAGTCAGATCTAAATGTGGAATACAGAAAATTATTTTTACAAATAACCTCAATCTTAATTTGTAATTTGACAGTAATGCATCTAGATTATACTTAAATAACAAAATCACTGAGGAGTTTATCAGTTTATTGTGTATATAAATGTTCTTCATGACTTAAGATACAGAGCAATGCTTAAAATAATTTCTTTTTTTTTTCTTTTTTTTTCTTTTTTTTTGGTTTTTGGATCACACCCGGCAGCACTCAGGGTTTACTCCTAACTCTACACTCAGAAATAGCTCCAGGCAGGCTCGGGGTACCATATGGAATGCTGGGTTTCGAATCACTGTCCTTCTACATGCAAGGCAAATGTCCTATCTCCATGCGATCTCTCCAGTCCCCTTAAAATAATTTCTGAGTCTATATGGGACCCTGACAGTGTTATAAGTAGATTTCTAACACATAGTTGATTTTAATAATATTTATTGAATAAAATTTATTATATATTCATTTTCTAAAAGGCATACCACATGTTTAAGTTGACATTTTCCCTAGTAGATGAAATACCTGTATAATGAATAAAGATAATTATTATATTATGTAATTATTCTATATAATTATTCTATTATTCTATATAAATTTATTCTAATTTAAAAGTTAGGTACCAAAACAATACTGAACTAAGGAAAGAATTTTATTTTCTATCTTTATGAATCAGAATGGAAATTTTAAGTAATAAATTTCAAAAATTGAGTTTTAATTTGTGGACAAACTATGTCCTAAAATCACAAAACTCATTGCAAAGGTTTGACTAGAAATTAAACCAAAATTATAATTAACATTTTAACACTGAAAATCGTTCTTCTAATGGTTCTATTTGCTTTCACAAAAAATTCTACTTTTTTTTCAGTCATATCCATGGTACTCATGTTTTACTCCTTATTTTTACCTCAGTGATGACTCCTGGTGGAGTTCAGGAGACCATATGGGACATGGGAGTTTGTACCCTAGTGGACCATGTTCAAGGAAGCACCTTTTACCTTCTGTACTATATCTCTAGTTCCATATACTTATTTTTAATATTACAAGAGTTCAGTCTTCTATCAGCTTATATTCCTTATATAATAGACTGCTAAAAATTTTCTCTTACTTTGTTTATGGTATCAATCAAAATGTTGACATATACATAGATAAGTATATGATACATAGGTAAATGGAAGAAAAATTAACATATAAAAATCAATGAACCAGTAATAGTAACAACCAAGAGGAAGAATTAACACACTGAAATTATAATACATTATACTAGAGATAAATATAAATAATTAAGGTAATAGCTTAACTGTACAAAAAATTTATCAGTGATATTAATTAGTATATTTGATCTATTTCAATACTCAAATCAAAAAATATTTAAAATGCTATTGAATATTACATTTAGTAGAAATTTACTAACAATTATATGACTTATTTATTACTAGCCTATACCAAATCTTCCATTTTCACTTTTCTATTCTAATAAATATAATTCCTAATACGCCATTGACAAAGGAAAGAGAAAGTTTTCATTTGTACTTATACTAGTAGATACTATGGATTATAACTCTGTGGTGGAATCATAAAAGATTTAGTATTAGCTAGAAAGTTTAAAGAAGAATACTAACCACTCTACACTATTAGTACAAATAGGATAGAGTGAAGTATCAGAAAGAAGCAGAGAGACAAGCAAGATGCACATTCTCTTTACAGGAAGATCAATTTCTTCTGATAACAACCTTATCTTGAGAGATATTTTTGAGACTGATGAATTCAATATGTAGACTTTATCTAGACTTCTACAGTGTATTTCTTATAGGATACACATCACGTGAAATTTCTTTAGAAGACATAAATAATAAGACATTTTTAAGACGATAGTCCTTTCCTGTGAATTTTTTTTTCTCTAGAAGGGAAAAAAGTTGTGATTTGAGATAAAAGAGTACTTAGGACAACCTGAGAACATCAAATTTCTTATGACATGAAACTTGCCCCGAATACTTTCTGTGCCTCTATGTCATTTCCGATGTTTCTCACTGAGAATATGTGACAGTGAACCTGTCCCTGCCCAATTGCTTCAGTGCTGGCAGGAGGCATCACTTGAACCCACTTAAGATCTTTTACTGATCAACTTCTATCTTGAAGAAACGATTTAACTTAAGGACAGTATCTTCCTTCCTTCTTTCCTTCCTTCCTTCCTACCTCCTTTCTTTCCTTTCTCCCTCCTTCCTTCCCTCCCTCCTTTCATTTCTTCCTCCTTCCTCCCCTCCCCCTTCTTTCCCTCTTTCCTTCCTTCCATTCTTCCCTCTCTCCCTCATTCCTTTCCCCCCTCCACTCCCTTCCTCCTTCCTTCTCTCCCTCCTTTCCCTCTCTCCCTCTTTCTCAACATCCTTCGCTCCCTTCTTCCTCTCCCTTTCTCTTCCTCCTTCCCTCTCTCCTCATTCCTCCTTCTCTTCCTTCCTCCCTTTCTCTCCTTTCCTCATTTCTTCCCTCCTACTTCCCTCCCTTCCCTCCCTCCCTTTCTTCCTTCCTACCTTCCTCCCTCCCTCCCTCCTTCCCTCCAACCTCCCTCACTCCCTCCTCTCCCTCATTCCCTTTCTCAATACCCCCTTCCTCCTTCCCTTCTGTTCTCCTTTCCTCCCTCTATCTCTCCCTCCTTCCCTCCTTCTCTCCCTCCATCCTTCACTCCTTCCTTATCTTCCCCCTTCCTCCCTTCCTCATACCTTCCCTCCTTTCCTCCCTATCACTTCCCCTCCCTTCCTTCCTTCCTCTCCATACCTTCCTCGTCCCTCCCTTCCTCTCTCCCTCCCTTCCTCTCTCCCTCTCTCTTCCTCTCCATCCCTCCCTCTTTTCTGTCCCTCCCTTCCTCTCTCTCTCTTCCTCTCCATCCCTCCCTCTTTTCTCTCCCTCCCTTCCTCCCTCTCTCTCTTCCTCTCCGTCCCTCCCCCTTTCCCTCCCTCTCTTCTCCCTCCCTTCTCTCTCCCTTCCTTCCTTCCCTAGGCATAATGCCAAGGATCATTGACAGCAGAGTTTTCAGGCTCAATGCTAGGGATCATAGACATCAGTTTCCAGGTTCAAGCAGTAAAGATGCTGCCAGGATCCTACATGGAATATTCAGTGGCACTGGGTACTAACTTTTACCACATACAGAAAGTCTATGCCATTGAGCTATACCTTCAGTTGGCCGAGAAAATAACATCTTCCCAATATTTCAGATTAGCTGTATAACCAATGGCCAATACCAGAATGAAATATTTCTTTTGGCTTATAGTATCAACAAAACTAAGAAAAGAAACAATGTCTCTCCCATTATCCCAAGCTGGAAAAGAGCTCAAAGTCAGATCATAGAAGTCTTACCTCTTGCAGCAAGCAAAAAGACAGTACTAGACAGTTGAACTATCTAGCAGCATTCACGTCCACAAAATTTGAGAAATCCAGAAATTGAACTGGGATAAGTCATATATAAGGCATGTGAGTGCCTTACCCTCTCACAGTCAAAAACTGGTTTGATTTTCTACATAGTATCTGGTCTTCTGATCACCACTGTGAGAGATACCTGAGAACCACTCTGAATGATCCTTGAGCACAAAGCTGGGTGAAGCTCCCCGTTGCTACCAGGTGTGGTCCAAATCCTCTCTCCCAAAATGAATTTATCTAAGAACATATGTTGTAACTGCAATATTTGTGTATCTATAAATATATTTTTCAGCCATCAAAAACTTGAGAAATCCTAGATATTTAACATCAACATAGAAGACCAATAAGCAGATAAACTATACCAAAGGAAGCAGAATTAATGACACAGAAAAGACTAAATGAAAGCCATGTTACTATCTTAAAAATAAAGAGACTCTTATAAACATCAAGTAAAAACATGTTGTTTTGGAGCAGAATCAGTTGGTGATAGGAGACATGAATAATGTATTAGATGAAATATGGAACCATTGAATTGGTTGACCAGTAAAATGAAAACAGAGCAACCACATCAAACTGAATTCCCCCTTGGGTACCTACTATTATCCAAAAAGTAATTTGTCAAAAACTTATGTTATCTTTCATCTCTGAAACAAGAACTTTTCAACATCTATGTTATTATTCAGCACAGAATCCGTCTCAAGTTCATAAGGTTTGCCACCTAGAAGCTATTTAAGCCATTTCATGGTTTAAATTACACTGAATACTCGGTGGAACCCTTTTATTTCAGTTCTGTGGCAGCAAGTTTACTTCCCAGCAGCATACAGTATGTACTCTATAATACTTTTGTTAACTAAAAGCATATTTCCTGTTAAAGCATATCAAAAAATCTCAGACACTCAAGAAATATTTCTGACTGAAAAAGCAAACCTTAGAAAGGAGTTTCAACAATATTATTTAAGATACTCATCCTGCTAAACTTCTTTGAAAATGGGGAGGGGTGGATATACACTATTTTTACAAAGGATCACTGGCTACTAACATTAATTTTAACACATATTTACTCTACTTTGTACTAATATTAATATTGATGGTTTTATTTAAGATACGATCTTAAAAAATAAACTGAACTTTGACAGTTAATTATTTTTACATATGGCAAATGTTCACTTCTCAATTCCTTCAGTTTCTTTATCATAAAAGGCATTTTGTTACTATTTAATTTCTATTATGTAACAGTAGTGTCAGTTCAAAATGTACAAAAAAGAATTCATAACAATGGGCTAAATCTGTTCATTGTTATAATTGAAGTAGAACTACAGCTGTCTTGTCCTTATTGCCAAACTCTTTTCAAACATCCTCAAACATGATTAAATCTTACACCTCAGACAGAAAAGAACTATGTAAAGTCTATATGCCCTTCTAAAGAAAATTCTTCATGTTCTTAAAATAAAATTTTACTTTGAAGGTGTTACATTAGAATCGAACATTTTTCTATTGTTCTTCAAGTTTATGTAGTCAATAACAGAAATATTTAGTTGTAAATTGATAACATGTAGATAAAATTGATCTTCTTCAGTCTGGTCAGATGTGCCCATTTTTACATTGAGGGTATAGTTGTGCAGTACAAGAAATTTCATTTTAGTTTATTTATTATTATATATAGAATTTACATATGAAGCTTTATTGAAATGCTTCATTTCTTACTTCATGGGTATATAAATTTTAATGCTAGGAAAATTATATTTGCTAAGATAGGATAAAATAGAAGTGCACCTTCATTATGGTGTTTTGGACTCTGAAAAACACTATGGGTATTTCTCAAAAATACAGACAATGACAGTGTCCATATAACACAGTTTGGCATCAAAACCTAAGACACACACAGACACACACTCCAAAAGAAACATTATTTAAGGAAGATAAATGTGCACTTTTCTGTCCATTACCACACTTAGTATAATAATCAAGATGTGGAAATAACAAAACTGTTTAACAACAAATGAATGGATAAAGGAAGTTGAAGTATGTATACCCGCCAGAATAAGATGAAATAAAGATGTAAGAGATGAAATCATGCAGTTTTCTGCAATGTAGACAAAATTGGAAGTTATCACATTAACAAAAATGCTACAGAGGGAGAGAGAAAATCCTAGATTATGTTACTTATTTGAGAAGTAGAAATAGACAAAAGGGAATAGACATATCAAACAATGATGGTTCTTGGCTCTAGATTATAAAACTGACTACCAAAAGGCTGGAGGAAAGACTAAAAGGAAGAAGAGGTCTGCTAGATGTGACAGAGGGACAGTGGTGGAGGGTAGTGAATACTTAGTTGGTTTTGGAGGGATACAGAAACATTGTACAACAAAAATATTTTTAGCACTATTATAACCATCATATCAAAACATATAAAATTAAAGCCAGAGTAATGGCACAGGGAATAGAATGTTTGCCTTGATCACAGACAACCCAGGTTTCATCTTTGACATCCCATATTGTCCCTCGAAATTGACAGGAATGATTTCTGAATGAAGAGCCAAGAGTTACCCCTGAGTGCTGCTGGTTGTGACTCTTGAATAATAAATAAAATAAAACTTAAAAATAAAATAAATTTTCACACACACAAAAAAAGAAAAGCTAACACACTAGATCAAGGTCATGAACTAGAAAGGTGACTGATCTTAAATTGTATGTTTTATTTGATAGGTACATTTCCTCCACCCTTGCTAATACTACCTCCTTTATTTTACTATTAAAGATGGAATATGTGATTCAAAGTCTCATTCACAATGGTTTCTCATGCATATAATATCAACACCACGTTCCTCACCAGTGTACCCAGCTTCCTTCCACAAAGACCTGTCATTTTTTCCCTCTCATCCTCTCTCCCAATTCACTTGAGGTATCAATTGTGCCATCATATTGCATTCAGATCTTAGTCACTTAAGATCACCTTCGTCAACTTCTTATGCAACATTTTTTTTTGAGTCACACCCGGCAGTGCTCAGGGGTCACTCCTGGTTCAGTGCTCAGAAATTGCTCCTGGAAGGTTCGGGGGACCATATGGGGTACCGGGATTCAAATCGCCGACCTTCTGCTTGCAAGAAGGTCACCTTACCTCCATGCTATCCATATGCAACATTTTAAAATATTTTTATTGACTCACTGTGGTAATCATATTTACAAAATTATTGATGATTGATATTCAGTCACACAATGCTACAAAACCCATCCTTTCAGCGGTGTACAATTCCTACCACCAATGTCTCTTTAAGTCCCTTACAATATATGGAGATCATTCTCTGTATGTTCTTTTCCTTCTTACTAACTTTAGTTAGCATGATAACCTGGAGTTCCAACCATATTGCTGTAAACAATCTCCTCCTTTTTCTACCATGTGCACAAGTATAAAGACTCCATTAAGATACAAAGCATAGACTTACTATATCCTTCAGACTATAGTTCAGAACTACCTATCTGAAAATCATAATGGATACTTTATTTTTAATTCTCTTTCTTTCTCTTTCTCTAACCCTCAATCTCCATTATTATTGTTGTTACAGTGACCAGGCAATTCTCTTGTATATATTTGAACTGCAGTGCTCACTAGGGTCATGAAGTTAAAGTACTTACACACTCAGCCTGGGGCTTAGTAAGGTTTGCACCCCTTGAACTGCACCCCTTAACATTTCTGAACACATGTTCCCTTGGGTCAGAGTCTTGTTTGAAAAAAGTGAAGGTTTTTGTGTGGACCTATGTTGCTGCAATAATCACATGTGTAGTGCCTAAGGTTTACAATTCTTGGCCCTGGCACTTACTTGCACAGAACTCCCAAGAGTTAAACTTCTTTCTGTGGTGCTTAGGTACACGTGGCTTAAGTGCAATTGGAAATTGCTTGAGTACTGCAGATCAAGACAACAGAGCTGATAATATTTTTTTGTGCCTGTAGGAAATGGGTTTTTGAACTTGTGATCATATGCTTGTAATAGAGATGCTCTAAGTCACTTCATTATTCCTCAGAACCAGTTTTATTGGAATTTTAGGATACATAAGTACAACAGAGTGTGAAATATCCTGCACAATGTTCTCAGGTAGGAGTAACTATACTTAAAAGTGTATATTCCAGTGCACATAAACTGAACGTGCATTAGCACAACTAAAATAAAAGGAATGTACAGCAATCAAATATAAAGAAGTTAAATTAGATGTGCACATATCTCTAAAATATCTCAGCTTATGTGATATTCTGTTATTACAAAAATATTAGTGAATGTCTGGAGTAATAGCCCTGTGGGGAGGGCACTTGTTCTGCACATGGCAGATCTTGGTTTAATCCCTGCAAAGAACCAGGAGTAATTTCTAAGTGTCACCAGGTGTGATCCACATCCTCCATACAAGCTAATGAAGAGGAAAATTATAAGTAAGCATGATATATACCAATATGTATATACATATGCTATTTAAGATTCTGTGGTTGTTCTATTTTATATGTGTGCATGTGTAACAGAGAGATACAAATCATTGGTTAAATCTCCTGGAAATTCCAGAATTAGGCTGTACAAAGACAGACTTTACATAATGGTGAACTATTTTATAAATAATTTAGGTAAGAACAGAATTGCTTCTTATTAAAAATATTTTATATTTTCATCAAATAATGTCAAGGTACTGCTCAAGCACTCAAATATGATTTCATATATTTTTGGAGTTTGAATTTTAAATTCTTATATTGAGGTTTAAATTCAGTAGTTGGCAAACCCTAATTCAGACACCTGATAACCTCACCAAGACTGTTAGTCAAAATAATATTAGTTGTTATTTATTTATACTTATTTTAAGATTAAATGACTTGAATAATTTACATTCTTACCATATTGCCATCTTTAGGTTATAGCATGCTTCATTGGCAAATTTTAACCCAGAACAATGTGCTCCTTTTGAAAATACATGTTTAATTTTTCTCACTGTTATCAAAACTGGCATTTCTAAATGCTTTCTAGTAGAAACTATTGTTTTAAATAATAAAAATAAACAGCTAACATTAAACCAATCTACTTAAACATATATAATAATAGTTAATACCATAGTGTTAACTATGTGTCAGGCACTCAATATTTTATATATAATAAAAATCATATTAATTCTTCTAGAAAATTAATTTTTGAAGGGCGGAACCAGTGCCAAATATGATCTTTTCACCACTGCCATGTGGTCCATTACTACATGTGCCCAAAAAATAAGTAGTTGTCTATTAAGACAGCGGTTCAATCCCCCTGTGTTCCAGATGGTCCCCCAAGCCAGGAGCGATTTCTGAGCTCATAGTCAAGAGTAATTCCTGAGTGTCACTGGGTGTGGCCAAAACACTCAAAAAAAAATTCTCCCAGCCTGAATAATTTTTTTCTGGTGAGGAAATGAAAACTTTTACAAGCTTTGTACTTGCCCAAGGAAGAAGATTAATAAGTGGTAGAACAGGAATTAAGTCACAGGCATTCTAAATGCAGGGTTAATCTCCTATTTATACTCATCTATAGTGAAATATGAGCTTGTTTGTAACCATTGTGCTTAAATAATCATAAAAAATAAACCAAAATAATAATTAAATAAAATGTGACAAAGAAGTTACCTCTTAACTAGGCAAAGCATGCCTACATTTAAGCTATAATTTTATTATCATGACACTTTATCAAAATTATTTCTTTAAAAATACACACTGTTAATCTCTGCTTTCACTTGCTTGGAGAGTGCAGTTTCCTCCTTGAAGATGCCTTTAGTCTCAATGTCCTGGAGTGTTTTACCCACATGTTGTTCTATATATATTATGGTTTCTGGTCTGATATCGAGGTCTTTAATCCATTTGGATTTTACCTTTTTACATGATGTTAACTGGAAGTCTAAGTTCAATTTTTTGCAAGTGGCTAGCCAGTTGTGCCAACTCCAGTTGTTGTTTGCTCCATTTAGGATTTCTTGCTCCTTTATCAAAAATTAGGTGATTGTATGTTTGGGGAACATTCCCTGAGTACTCAAGCCTATTCCACTGATCTGAGTGCCTGTCTTTATTCCAATACCATGTGTTTTGATAACTATTGCTTCATAGTACAGTTTAAAGTTGGGGCAAGTAATTCCTCCCATATTCTTTTTCCCAATGATAGCTTAACATATGGAATATATTAAATTGAGAAGCATCTGCACCTGAAAAGAAATAGCGCCCAAAATACAAGAGCCCCCACTGAGTGGGAGAAACTATTCACCCAATACCCATCATATAAGTGGTTAATCTCCAAAATATACAAGGCACTGACAGAACTTTACAAGAAAAAAACATGTAATCCTATCAAAAAATGGGGAGAAGATATGGCAGACACTTTGACAAAAAAAGAAATACACATGGCCAAAAAATACATGAAAAAATGTTCCACATCACTAATCATCAGGGAGATACGAATCAAAACAACTATGAGGTACCACCTCACACCACAGAGACTGGCACATATCACAAAGAATGAGAACCAGCAGTGTGGGCGGGGATGTGGAGAGAAAGGAACTCTTATCCATTACTGGTGGGAATGCCGTCTAGTTCAACATTTATGCAAAGCAATATGGAGATTCCTCCAAAAACTGAAAATTGAGCTCCCATACAACCCAGCTATACTACTCCTAGGAATATACCTTAGGAACACAAAAATACAGTACAAAAATCCCTTCCTTACACCTATATTCATTGCAGCTCTATCCATAGAAAGACTCTGGAAACAGCCAAGATACCCTTCAACAGATTAATAGCTAAAGAAACTGTGGTAGATATACACAATGAAATACTATGCAGATGTCAGGAGAGATAAAGTCATGAAATTTTCCTATACATGGATGTACATGGCATCTATTATGCTGAGTGAAATAAGTTAGAGAGAGATATAGATGCAGAATGGTCTCACTCATCTATGGGTTTTAAGAAAAATAAAAGACTTTCTTGCAATAATAATATTCAGACACAAAAGAGAAAAGAGCTGGAAGTTACAGCTCACCTCATGAAGCTCACCACAAACAGGGATGAGTTTAGTTAGAGAAATGACTACATTTTGAACTATCCTAATAATGAGAATATATGAGGAAAATAGAAAGCCTGTCTAGAGTACAGGCGGGGTTGGGTGGGGAGGAGGGAGATTTGGGACATTGGGGATGGAAATGTTGCACTGGTGATGGGTGGTGTTCTTTACATGACCCAAACACAATCATGTATGTAATCAAGTTGCTTAAATAAAATTAAAAAAATGTTAAAATACACATTTATTACTCATATTAATTTGCCATATTCCAAGCTGGTTTATCTCTGTTGATGCCTTAAAAATATTAAAATAAACATTGGTAGTTAAATTTGGGCATTATAGTGTATAGTATTTTTATTTAGATGGAATGAATAACTATACTTAGATATACATGCATTCTGAAATTTTAGTTAACATATTTTTAATAATTTAATTTATATATGTCTATTTAAAAATAGAAATATAAACTTATTTCCTGAATCATAATGAGCCAGAGCAATAGTCTGTCAGGTAGGGCATTTTGTTTGTAAACCAAGGCCAACCTAGGTTCAATACCTGACACAACATATGGTTCATCCCCTGAATACTAAAAGGAGTGGCCCTTGAACTCAGAGTCATGTAAGCCCTAAGGAAGCAAGTATGACCCCAAAACAAAACAAAAAAAGCCATAAAATTAAAACTTATGGCACCAGAGGAGAGTATAGCAAGTAAATCACTTGCTTTGCACATGGTCCAGCTGTATCTACTCAATCACCAACACCAGACACAGTCGCCCCAGCACTGCCAGGACTGATCCCTAAGTGGAGACAGAAGTATAACCTGAAAACTAACAGGTATGGCCCTAAAATAAAATAAATACCTTAATTTAGCATTATTTAGAAATACTATCAATAATGGCAAAATATTTAATATGTTGATAATCCCCATAGAAAGCTTTTGTATAATTAGCTTTTTTATATTTTTAATACTATTTAGGAACTAAATTTAAGAACTGAAGAGATGGGAAGGGCAGGGAAAAAAACAAAATTTATAAGAAGGAAAGTAGCCTATGTGAATTAATCTAAATTACAGTGGAAATAAAATTATTTATGTGTGACTAATAAAAAGAAAAATGTTTGGGCTGGAGCAGTAGCCTAGGGTGTGTCTGCCCTTGCATGTGCTAGCCTAGGACAGACCACGGTTCACTCCCCCAGCATTCCATATGGTCCCCCGAGTCAGGAGCGATTTTGGAGCACATAGCCAGGAGTAACCCCTGAGCATCACCAGGTGAGACCCCCAAAAAACAATATAATTATATAATTTTAAATGATTTTTAAAACCTTGACAGAAAATGCCTACAAATTTTATGTTGTTTTACTAAAAACATGGCACAGAACTAAACGACTTTAAGTTTTCATTCCAAGTTTTAATTCATGACACTACAAATCATTGAATTCTCAGTTCCTTGTCAAAATCCCATTTAAGAATTTATTTAATGTGAATCATCAAGTTAGGAAAAGTTTTATACTATAGTATGAATAGATGACTTTTAGGGAAAAGTCTATCTGCAAATATTTTATGGTAATGAGTGAAAATAAATTTCAGCATTCTAATGACAAATAATATTATGGAAACACTTGATCTCTACTAATAATCAAATTCTTTTAATTTAATTAAACTAATTTTATTCAAATTAAGGTCTTTTTACCCATGAAGTCTTTATAAATATGTGTAAGTTCACAGATAGACAAATATTTCCCATTCGAAAGAATAAAATAGTTGTCTAAAACTAGTCTTCTAACACATTAGTATAATTTTAAGTTTTTCAAGAAAGCATAAATTCAGTGTCACATTATAAATTCAATTTAAATTGCTGGGCAAAACATAAAGAATATTAATATCAAGTGCCCACTGCACAAAATTTCTTAACCCTTTCATTGAATTCTGAAAATTGAGTGTTTTTGCTTTTTCATGGTAAAGGATTAATTCATTCTCCATAGTGAGATGTACAAATCTCAGCCATAACATATTCTGTTCCACTGTCATCCGTATAAAATATTGTTTACACTCCAGGACTATTGCTTCAGGAAATTATTGATGAGAGCAGCTGCTCCTTCAGAAGAAAAGTAGCAAAGTCCTTTCTGTCCAACCAGGGGCACTTTTAGTCCCTTGCTTTATCTCTATGGCACAGACACATGCAAGATTGGATTTCAGACTTTGTGTATAAAAATAATAATAAATTGAAATAAAAATCTTTAGAAAGAAATTCTTTTTAAAACTTCACTTGAGAACTTTTGTCAAGCTCTGAGCCATCTCCCTTTACTCAGAATTCTTTATGAGAAATGAAATAAAAAGCAGAATTTATGCTATAAAGTGTAATCGGCATCTCACTTCAAATGCAACTCATTGCTACTGAACTGAACATTGTAATTGCAATTATAACTCTGTGCTGGTTGTGCATAAATTATTCAAATCCAGGCAACAGATTATTCAAACATTATCTCCAGGAAACACTTCTGAAAGCTCACTAACAATTATATTACAACCTTTTACTAACAAATGCCATGCAATTAAATGCTTAATGTATTTTTCAGGCCCTGAAATGGTCAATAAATTGTTTTTAACATAAGTCTATTTTTAGCTAAAGTTCTATCTTCAAAGTTTCTTGTCAAGTGTCAAAAAACTGAACATGCTTTTTCTAAAATTCAGAGGTTGAGAGTTCATTTACATTGTTTAAATTGAGAATGTATACTTCAAAAACCCAAAAAGAACATTTTATGTCAATCTAGAAATCTCAATAGTTCAATGTGTATTAACTAAAAGGTGTGATTTTAAGCTGTTGTTTGTGAATATCAATAGAAGATCTCAAACCAATTATTATTTTTGATATCTGAATGAGTCCTACAAGAGTAATAGACAAATCAGACAAAATCCAGTCACAAAATAGGAGCAGAGAACTATAAAAAAATTCACAGAAGCTATTGCTATGACATTATTGCATACTCTAATAACTTCTATATCATAGTTTGTAGTTATATCTACTGATAGCAATCACCTATTCTATAACCCATGAGAAAGATCCAGTCCATTTCTACACACTGTGTGACTACTACGTATGAGGTGCTGTTCTAGACAAAGAATTCAGAGGATATTTAGGTATTTATAATTAGGATATTTAGGTATTTCATGTTTCAATGAAAAAAAAAGACTCACATGATAATTGTAATACAAAAATGTACTATCAAAGATTGACAAATGTTGTCAAAGACCTTTCTAAAATTTGGTTTGGGGCTGTTGGATTCCTTTTAATAAAGAAAATTATATTATTATTAGAACAAAGCAGAGAATAGCTGTAATAATTTTTGAGGCAAATATATGTTGCTGTCTTGTTTTAACTACAAGTAAAGAATAGGGAAAAAATATAAGAGGGAAAGAGCAGCTTGCTATAAAACATAACTATTTGGATTATGTGGGTGAAGTCTAAAAAGAAACTACCTTTAGAATTACCTTTCATCCTCATCCAGTTAAAACAGGATCTAACATGCTTCTTTATTAAAAACATAGAACATATGACAACATATTTGGATAATTGGATAATTTATTATTATTCTCATCATATAAAAATCTTGTTACCAAAGTTTTCTGGAATGAATAACAATCATTATAAATGAAAAATGCATAAATTATATTCAATTAAATCTGCATTGAAATTAATGCATTTAAATTTACATTAAATAAATATAACATTTTCAAGTTTTGAAGTCAATCCAAAGTTACTTTATATTTATCTAAATATGTACACTTGAATGCACAATAACACACATATATTATCCATATAGTATACTCACAGCACAGTTATTAGTTTCCACTTCGCTGTGCAAGTCAAGGTTCCATTAGCATCAGAACATGCTGCGAAAACTACCAACTGTTAAGAATGATGAAGACATCAATTTTCACATCTCAGGTCAATGTTGTTAGAATGCTTAAACTAATCATGCATTTCCAGATTCTGAAATATTCATTTAAATGTTTTACTAACTCTGAAAGTTTGTGTATGTTCAAGATATGCATATGGAGGCAAGCTAATATATATTGTTTAGACATTAATTATTAAATTAAATCTGTTACTGATTATAGGTTGGGGAATTCATAATTATGTGCATATACTAAATAAGTTACAAATAACTAAATTTTACTTTGGTGAATTTTCAAGAGGGAACTATATCAAAAATCAGATTGGATTGGGGTAAAGATAAAAATTTAGGAAAAACAATGTTATACCTCCATTTGGAAAAAAAGAATATAAGCACCCAATTAAGTACATAAATTTAATGGCATTCTCATTTTTGTAGGGAAAATGAGAGTTTAAAATGACTGTGAAAAATAAATCTCCTTGTATTCCTTATGATTTGGGGTCTGATATCCAGGTCTTTAATCCATTTTCATTTGACTTTTGCTCATGGTATTAGATGGAGGTCTGAGCTTGCTCTTTATTTGCAAGTGGTTGACCAGTTGTGACAACACCACTTGTGGAAGATATTTCCCTTGTTCTATTTTGCATGTATTGCCCCTTTATCAAAGATTAGTTGATTGTATGTTTGGGGAACATTCTCTGAATACTCACTGCTATTCCACTGATTTGAGAGTCTGTCTTTATTCCAATACCATCCTGTTTAATGACTATAGCTTTGTAAAACAATTTAAAGATGGGGAAAATGATGCCTCCCATACTCCTTTTCCAAAGAGCTGCTTTAGCTATTCATGGGTGTTTATTATTCCAAATGAATTTTAGGAGTGTTTGATCCACTTCTTTGAAGAATCTCCTGGGTTTCTTAGAGGGATTGCATTAAATCTGTACAATGCTCTGGGGAGTATTGCCATTTTAATTATGTTAATCCTCCCAATTCATGAGCAGGGTATATGTCTACATTTCTTTATTTCTTTTATTTCTTGAAGCAAGCATTTGTAGTTTTCTATGCATAGATCATCCACAACTTTAATTAAATTGACTCCAAGATATTTGAATTTGTGTGACAATAATATGAATGAGATTGTTTTTCTAATGTCCATTAATTTTTTATCATTATTGGTGTACAAGAAGGTCATTGATTTTTGAGTGTTAATTTGTAGCCTGCCAATTTGCTATATGAATCTATTGTTTCTAGAAGCTTTTTGGTAGAGTCTTTAGGGTTTTCAAAGTAGAGTATCATGTCATCTGCAAACAGTGAGAGCTTGATTTCTTCTTTTCCTCTCTAGATACCCATGTTATCTTTTTCTTGGCTAATATCTATGGCAAGAACTTGCAACACTATGTTTAATAGGAGTGGTTATAGAAGGCAGCCTTGTCTTGTACTAGGTTTTAGAGTAAAGGCTTTTTATCTCCATTGAGAATAATATTTGCCATTGGTTTATGATAGATGGAATTGACTATATTGAGAAAAGTTCCTTTCATTTCCATCTTGATGAGAGTTTTATCAAGAATGTGTGTTGGATTTTATCAAATGATTTCTCTGCATCTATTGATATTATCATATAGTATTCAATTTCTTGGTTGATTTTGTGTATTATGAAGATTGATACATGTATGTTAAACAATTCCTGCATTCCTGGAATGAAAACTACTTGGTCATGATGGATAACCTTCTTAAATCATTGGATTGTATTTGCTAGAATTTTGTTGAGGATCTTTGCATCTGTGTTCATCAAAGATATTGGTTGGCAGTTTTCTTTTGCAGCATCTCTGTATGGTTGGGTATCAAGATGGGAGTGTTCCTAATTCTTCAATTTCCTAAAAGATTCTGAAAGGGATTGGTTGTAGTTCCTCTTGAAAGGTTTGTAAGAATTCTTTAGTAAATATCTGGGTTTGGGCTTTTATTTTGGGGATGATTTCTTTTTTTGTTGGTTTTTGGGCCACACCTGGTGATGCTCAGGGGTTACTCCTGGCTATTCGCTCAGAAGTTGCTCCTGGCAGGCACGGGGGACCATATTGGGAACCGAGGGGATCGAACCACAGTTCATCCTAGGTTAGCGCAGGCAAGGCAGGCACCTTACCTCCAGCGCCACCGCCCAACTCCCTCCCTTTTTAATTTACTCAGTAGTGTTGAGTTTATTCAGAATTGCTAGATCATACTTGTTTAACTATAGAAGATTATAAGAGTTCTATAAAAGATATATAGAAAAAACATAGGTAAAGCTTTCCGTGACATTGAAATTTAAAGTATCTACAAGAAGAAACAGCACTCTCCAAACAAGTAGAACCAGAGAAAAACAGATGGGACTATATTAATCTAAGAAGCTTCTACACCTCAAAGGAAATAGTGCCTAGGACACAAAAGCCACCCAAGGAATGGGAGAAACTATTCACCCAGATAAGAGTCTAATACCGAAAATAAAAAGGTACTGACAGAACAAAACAAGAAAAAAAAATCTAATTTTATTAAAAATGCAGAGAAAATAATGACCAGACACTTCCTCAAAAAAAAAAAAATAGAAATGGCCAAACTCACATGAAAAAATTCTTCACATCACTAATCATCAGAAAGATGCAAATCAAAACAACAATGAAGTAGTATCTCATACCACAGAGACTGGAACACATCTCAAAGAACAAGAACAATCAGAGATGGCAGGAATGCCATCTAGTCTTTGGAAAACAATATAGAGATTACTCAAAAAACTGGAAATTGAGCTCCCATATGATCCAGTTATCCCAGACCTCAGGATATACCATAAGCACACAAAAATACAATTCAAGAATACCTTCCTCACACCTATATTCATTGCAGTACTATTTACAATAGCCAGACTCTGGAAACAACCAAGATGCCCTTCAACAGATGAATGGCTAAAGAAACCATGGGATATAAATGCAATGCAATGTTATGCAGCCATCAGTAGAGATGAAGTCATGAAAATTTCCTATATATTTCTAAATTATATATGATATATTCCTATATATATTCCTAAATTTTCCTATATCATGGATGTACATGAAATCTATTATACTGAGTGAAATAGGTCAGAGAGAGAGATAGACATAGAATAGTCTAACTCATCTATGGGTTTTAAGAAAAATCAAAGACATTATTGTAATAATGCTCTGAGACAATAGAGATGAGGGCTAGAAAATATGGCTCACGATATGAAGCTCACTATAAAGAGTGGTTAGTGCAATTAGAGATATAACTACACTGACAACTATGGTGACAATGTTAATAAGTGAGAGATGTAGAATGCCTATATAGAATGCAGTTTGGTGGGAGGAGGAATATTGGGGACTTTGTTGATGGAAATGTTGTACTGGTGAAGGTGGGAGTGTTCTTTTTATGACTGAAACCCAACTACAATTATGTTTGTAATTGTGGTGCTCAAATAAAGATATTTATTTCAAAAAACATAAAAGAAGAAAATAACTATCCTTGTCTAAGTCAATCAATAATTCTACTTAGTCAAGATTTATGAGTATATACCATCAGTAAACAAAAATTCTATCAGAAGTCATAAGCAAATGAATTAAATGGACAAAATAAATGTACTATATTTTCTGGCGTATAAAACGACTTTTGAAACGAAAAAAGTCAACTTAAAATTGGGGGTCGTCTTATACGTCAAGTATATCCCGAAAAACGTTTCAATATGCCGCTAAACGAAAATCATCTGGATATTGCCACAAAACGAATTTTCCAACTCGATCCTGCACCAATCACTGCAAGGCTGCTCGGACCACCTCTCTAACTCGGCCTATCCAAGCAGGCTTTTGATGCATGCAATTAGACAATGCTCTGTACCCTAATCTACACTGTAAAAAGCTTGCTCATATTGGCCAGAGTCAGAGAGGAAGTCTATAATTAGGGATCGTCTTATACGCCGGAAAATACGGTATTTAAACATTTGTTGGGGTATTTATTCTATTGATACTTTAAAGTGATTTTCTTTTTCTTTTCTTATTTTTTTGGGGGGGCTCACCCAGTGTTGCTCAAGAGTTACTACTTGCTATGTGCTCAGAAATCGCTCTTGGCTTGGGGGACTATATTGACTCCAGGGGATTGAACTGTGGTTCGTGGAACCTAGCATGGCAAACGCCCTACCACTTGTCCCACTGCTCCGGCCCCTAAAGAGACTTTCATTCCACAGTGGCAAATAAGCCCTTTGGCCTCATAAACCTCTAGTCTTGCATATCATACACACACACACACACACACACACACACACACACACACACACACACACAAATAGCTGAAAGATCAGAGATTGGGATCTCATCCAGTTCTTAATCACATTCTATATGTGGAAGTCTCTCAACACATCCTATGTGATCATCAGTGCATTTCTATTACTGCACACTTATAATAATCATTTTTGCAAAATCAAATTCCCTTCCAGTCACTGTTTTTTTCTAGCTAATTTCTTGCCACTGTAATATGCAGGAATTTATTCTCTTTCTTTATGAAAAAGATCAATTGTAGGTACCTTGGTGACAAGGTAAGACTTCATCTTATTGCTGAGTAGCATTACATTACACATACAGAGCTCATCTCCTTTATGCACTCAAGTGACATTGGGCTCTTGGGCTTCTTCCAGAACCTCGGTATACAATGAACATGAATGTGCATATAATTTTTAATATTTATTTTTGTGTTCTTTGAGTAGCTACCTAAGGTAGAAATGCTGAATCATACAGTAGATATATTTATACTTCCTTGAAAAAACAGAATACTGTTTTCCTAAGGGGTGAAAACAATATATATAGTCTCCAACAGTGATTTAGTCCTTTCAGCCATAACCCCTGGAGCAATGATTGCTTCTGTCCATTTTAATATAAGCATTCTCATAGGTGTGAGGACATTTTTCATTATTGTTTTAATTTGTGCTTTTCTGATATAAGTGATGAGAAGCATTTATATGTACTTTTAAACAAAAGTACGTATTTGTATTTCTTTCCTTGGTAAAGATTCTGTAAAGTTTCCCAATTTTGATGGGGTTGATTTTTGTAATTATTCTTGCCCATTAAATAGAATATCTTTTTTGTTTGAGTTGTAGTTTTTTCATAGACAAGAAGTGTTTTAGTTTGGTGCTTTGGTTTATTTTTCTAGAGGAGAGGGGAATGAAGAAAGAAGGAAAAATTGGAGGGATAGGAAAGAGGAGGATACATAGAACATTTATTTTTGGTTTTGTTTTTTCCTATCATTGTAGTTAAATACCAAGGACATCAATAAAGTCAATATCATGGAGTGTTTTGCCTTGTCTATGTTTAGTTGACCCTTTTATGAATTTCAATCTAGCAGCTTGCCTTTAATTCATTTAAGTGGACTTTTTTGACTAGTTTGAAAGGAAAGAAAGAAAGAAAGAAAGAAAGAAAGAAAGAAAGAAAGAAAGAAAGAAAGAAAGAAAGAAAGAAAGAAAGAAAGAAAGAAAGAAAGAAAGAAAGAAAGAAAGAAAGAAAGAAAGAAAGAAAGAAAGAAAGAAAGAAAGAAAGAAAGAAAGAAAGAAAGAAAGAAAGAAAAAGAAGAAAGAAAGAAAAAGAAGAAAGAAAGAAAGAAGAAAGAAAAAGACTGAATGGTCCCTCAAGTCAGGATTTCTGAGTACATATTCAGGGGTAATTCCTGAGCAACACCGGGTGTGGTCCAAAAACAAAAAAACAAACAAACAACCCCAAATTATTCACTTAAACAATTTCATAATCAGGATAGACAATTTCTGGTCATAACTGTTAGTACATAAATATTAGCTCATATAAAATAATCTTCATGAAAATATTGTTTTAGCTATCTTCTCTATTTTTACTCTACGCTGATTAATTCCTTTTACACATTATTGGACAATTAATACTTAAAAAGAAAAGTCAAATCATATTTGTACTGTGCAAAGTCAATTCATATTTTTGTTACAAGAGCTCACCATATGGTATTAATTCCTTTATAAGACCAAGGAATTCATGTGCCTCCAACTGTGAGAGAAATAGGATTAGAACAGAGTTCCTCAAACAGCTTATCTTTTCATGACTAGCATGTCATTTACCATCATAAATCATTTAAAGTCATTTTATACTATTGTTTATGTTTACTGTATCTTCAGTTATCATTGCGCTATCTTGAGATCTCTTTGCATTTTTACACAGCCTTCTTTATTTAAACTTTCACATCAAATCAGAAAACTTAAAACTCTTGTAGTAAAACTGTTCATATTTTAAATGTTAAAAATTTAGGCATCAGTGGGGCCCGGGAGTTAGCATGGAGGTAAGGCGTTTGCCTTTCATGCAAAAAGGTCATCAGTTCTAATCCCGGTGCCCCATATGGTCCCCCCGTGCCTGCCAGGAGCAATTTCTGAGCATGGAGCCAGGAGTAACCCCTGAGCACTGCCGGGTGTGACCCAAAAACCAAAAAAAAAAAAAATAAATTTAGGCATCAGTTAGTAATATAATATATATCAGTTACCTTATTTTTCTGAGGGTCAAGCTCATATTACTTGTATTTTTCTTTCTTTGATAATAATTTGTATAGAATTTACATACAATTATGTAAATACATAATCATATACATGAAAGGCTAAAATATCTCTTTAAATGAAGTAGCTAAATTTTGTAACTATATAAATAAAGCATAATTTTAATAACTAATATGGAAAATGTTTGCAAAGAGACATTTCAATTATTCAGTGAATATGAAAAATATATTATATATACAAAAAGACATAGCTATATAACTATATAAAATTTTGCTATTTAATTTCTATTTGAATAGTATTCACAAACATTCTGAACCATGTTTTATTTATCCAAAGTGCACTATATATCCATATTAGTTATAAGAGAACAAATGTAATATTTTTAATATCAGCATAATAGCTCATGTTAGAACTTTCTCTAGTTTATAAAGTTATTCTTTTATTTATTTAATATATTTTACTTTTCACTATTTTTCTTTCCTTTTACTTCACATATATTTTATATATTACATTGTAAAAGTATAGCAAGAATATACAAATAGATATAAAGATAAATAAAGTATATCTCAATCATTATTACTCATAGCATAAAAAAAATCTACATTTCTGAAAATAAAATTGTTGCAAAACAGAATGTATACACTTTACTATAATTCCTACTTCCAAACTCTCAAACAATGTAATTCACTCTTCTAGTATATTAATAATCTACCTCTTCTCTGTATTACCAAAAGCCATAGAAAATACAGTTCTTTCTAATTTAGTGAGTTTATATAAGATATAAAGAATAACTTACTTTCTGTTGTATCAAGAGAAATGCGCATTTTTATAATTACCAAATTTAAAATTTCTTATATTTCTTGGCCATTTTAGTAAATAATCTTTATGATATATATTTGGGGGGCCACACCGAGTGATGTTCAGGGATTACTCCTGGCTATGTGCCCAGAAATAGCTCCTGGCTTGGGGGACTATATGGGATTCCATTTGTATCACTGCTCCGACCCCACATTTTTATATTTTTATAGCATCAGTCTAACTTATTTTTGATAAGATATATAACATTGGCAAAAGATACTAGCAAATAAAATACAATCCAGAACAAAGTTACATTTTAATAAATTCTTCATCAGAAATATAATAGGATGTGGCTGGAGAGATAGCATGGAGATAGGGCATTTTCCTTTTATGCAGAGGGTCATTGGTTCAAATCCTGGCATCCCATATGGTCCCCCGAGACTGCCAGGAGTGATTTCTGAGCATAGAGCCAAGAGTAACGCCTGAGCGCTGCCAGGTGTGACCCAAAAACCAATAAATAATAATAACAATAATAATATATATAATAGGATGAATTATTAAGAAGTCTATTAGAAAGTTAATGCTTCTACATATTAATAAATTTAACAAACAATATAAATGCATTATTACATATAATTGATAAAATGTTGCAAGTATTTTCAATAAATCACTAATTTATTAACATAAAACATTTGAACAAAATGAAAACTACTATACTAAAAATAAGAATACTATATAATAATATATATAATACATAAGAGTACTATTTTGGGGGGAGCCACACCCTGCAGTGCTCCGGGTTTATTCCGCTCCATGCTCAGTAATTGCTCCTGGCAAGCACGGGGGACCATATGGGACGCCAGGATTCTAACCGATGACCTCCTGCATGAAAGGTAAACGCCTTACCTCCATGCTATCTCTCCGACCCCCCGGTTTTTTTTTTTGGAGGAGTACTATATTTTTATTGAAAATATTAAGCTACTAAATTTTGCTAATTAAAGATGGAGATCAATTCTAGCACTATTAGTATTAATAATATTGCCTTGAAATTTTTAACAAAGCAACTATAAATGGAAAATAAACCACTATCATTATAATTGGAGAGGGGTTAAATATCCTAATTGTATGATACAAAAATATAAAATAATGTTTTAAAACAAAATTAATAATAATAAAATAATATTAAAATAAAATTGGGCAAAAATTAAACAAGCAAAAATTGGAAGGAGTCCTTCTAAAGGCTATATCTATCAGTTTAAGAGCAGAGAGGGAAAAGGAAGAAAAACAAAACAACAATACAAAATAAATAAAAGATAAAAAAAAACAAACTCGAAAATCACCATAGCAATATAGACAATAGCCACACGATAACCACGGTCCTGAAATAAAAACAAAACAAAACAACAAAACCAAAAATTTCGTTTGTGTTTATCTTTTTTAGTTGTTGTTGAATAGGCATAGTAAAATCGGGGAGATCAACAATGGAATTCCCTTGGCATACGAGATAGAGGGTTTCTCTGCCCTTGAAGTATACTGTCATGGGAATAACTACATGCTTTATACATACTCTTTTATTCTCCCCTAGGTCCTTCTGTGGTGTCTGGAAATTTTCGTGGGTTGTAAAAGTATGCCTCTGTAGCTAGAGATCTCGATTTTTGCCCATGTCAAAGGATGGAACCTAGGATGAAGTCTTTCTTTATGGTTCTCGGAGTTGTGTTTCATCAATGTTGTTTTATTCAGTCTTCTGTAATTGGTGGTCTTGGTTTTTGCCCCACGAAGCCTAGGATAGTGCATTATGTTTCCAGAATATCTGCTTGGTTGCAGTTGTTTCAGTCAGACCTCTGGAATTAAGAGAACTTGGTTGTGGAACATATCATAGGTCAGGGCCTAGACTAGGGTCATTTTTATTGCTCCCAGGATAAGTTCTGCCCAGTCAGAACTTATCAGAGTCAGTCTTCTGTAGTGACCTTGGCTTTTGTACAAATCAAAGGATGACATGTCTTCTGATTTCATCTTATTGTTAGGATGTGAGGTAAGAAAACCTGTCTTAGATCAAGTTGTTGCCATTTCCTCGTTGTCAGGATGGTCATATCAAACCCAGTATATGTCAGAACACATGTCAGGTGTCATAGCAGTATTAGAAATGTCCCAGTGGGAGATTGGTTCCTAGAGCTGTGGCAGAGAGCTATGTCGGTACTATGTTTGAGATCTTGGGTTTGGGAATGGACAGTTGATGTCTAATCACCTGGAATTTAAATTGGGTCCACATGACTAAAGTGTATGAATTCTTATCCCTAGTAGATAAGAGCTTGCTTCTATACATACAATTTCCCCTTCTTTAGTATGTCTTTGCAAGAAGACATGGTGCTATATTACATTGCTGGTGCATTTGTGAGTGAGAGGAGGGTACCAAGTCCAAACAGTCATATGAACATTAAGTAGAAATTTAAAAAATGATCAAAATTAAACACCAAATGGAAAGCCAACAACAACAGAATCAATACCCAATTTCGAACATACTAGACACAGAGAGGACCACCTATACTAGCAGCCTGGAGGGTATACGAGGGGGATATGGGATGCATGCTGGGAACAGGGGTGGAGGGACGACAACATTGGTGGTGGGAATGCCCCTGATTCAATATCACTATGTACCTAAAATATTACTGTGAAAGATTTGTAATCCACTTTAATTAAAATAAAAACAAAATTAATAAAACTGCAAACATAGAAATATAAACCAAAATATGCCAAACTCAATAGATTTTGCTATTCTAGAAATAATAACTAATAAATGAAAAAAAGAGGAAAATATATGTTTGGAAATGATAAAATCAAACCGATACTTATAAATAGCTACATATCTGGAAAGAGCAATGTTAAATATATACCATTATTAAAAATAAATAAACTCTTGAACAAGCAGTAATTCATAGAAATATAGATAAGAAAGGGAGGAGTAATCTAAGTACCTGGTGCCTGAATCTGTTTCTCATCTTATTCTCTCATCAAAGATACAAAATTTAAACCAAATATAAGTCAAAATGTAAACCATAGGGGCTGGAGAGATAGCATGGAGACAGGGCATTTGCCTTTCATGCAGAAGGATGCTCGATCAAATCCCAGCATCCTACATGGTCCCCAGAGTCAGCCATGAGCAATTTCTGAGTGTAGAGCCAGGAGTAACCCCTGAGCACTGCTG
>PVKC010001257.1:0-52604 GCA_004027635.1 Crocidura indochinensis | reverse complement strand
TGACCTTGTGATGCTTGAAAATTTTGAAGTATTTCCACAATTCCTTATTCATAGACCTATCTCTACCACTTCTTATGGGGGCTCAAGGAAATGGGATATAGCATCTTAGGAAAAATATCAATTTTAAATCCTATAGTTTTCCAAGATAATTCTTATAATAGAAATATTGAACTCATGAAGACAGAATTATTGTGTATATTATGCTTTGTTTTAAATTTTTACTTTATTTGAAAATATTTTATCACATAGTTGACCATAATATATTTGTTTTCAGATATGTAAGATAAATGCTATTATAAAAACAGAAGAATAAAATAGAGGGCTGATGTATAGCACAGCAGATAGGGCATTTACCTTGCACGCAGCCAACCTGAGTATAATCTCTGGTTTCCCATGTGGTCCCCAAAGCCGGCCAGCAGTAATTTTGAGTGCTGAACCAGGAGTAACCCCTGAGCACTGCCTGATGTGGCCCAAAATCCAAAAATATAACGAAAGGTAAGAAGAAAAGGAGGAAAAGAAAGAAAATTTAAATAAAGAAATATAGTGGCATGCAAATTTGTGAAAATTACTTTATCTCAATTGAGGTCATTAAGGAATACATTTCTTTCCATATAAATGAAAGCAAAGTTATTAAAAATAGAATAGAAAGAATTAAAAAGGGAAAAGAAGAAAGAAAAATTTAAAAACAAAAAATAGTTACAAACAAATTTGTGAAAATTATTGTAACTCCGTTGAAGTCATTAAGATAATGGCAGGTTTAGTAAGTTCTTGTTACAGGTTGTCTATTCTGGTTTTACATTTATTTTTAAATTTGTTGATTTTTGGATTATACCTGGTGGCACTCCTGTCTCTGTTCTCAGAAATAGCTCCTAGCTTGGAGAGCATATGGGATGCAGGAGATTGAACCCACATCCGTTGTGGGTCAGCCATGTGCAAGGCAAATGCCCTACCACTGTGCTACCATTTGGACCCCTTATTTTCAAATATTAAGTGTCCTCTGTTACACATTCACATCTAAATGAGTTTGTTTTATAGGAATGATAGCATCAAATAACTAAAGTTGTCAGAAATATAAAGAAATAATACCGATACTGTGGCTTTTGTGGAGTGTTTTCTCTGCTGTCAGGCCTCCCAGAAGAAAAAGAGATGCAGGGGGCAGGATGCTTGCATTTCCTCTCAAAAAATCCTGGGGGTATTAGACCAAATACCGACATACATGAAAGTGAGTCAGCTTGGTCTCTCTGAAGAGAATCATAGAGGAATGGTGAGGCAGGGCCATAGGCAGAGCAGTGATTCTGGGTGATGGATGCAGCAGGGGTAGTTACAGCATGGTTGAGGCATAGCCTGCCCTTTCCTCCAGAGATTGCCAGCTTTCAACTTCATGGCCAGTTAACCCATAAATTTTCACAGCTTTTTTTACATCTCTTTTGAGAAAAAGAGCAAGTTTATGGTGTTGTGGCAACCCATTATAATTGTTTTTTGTTTCTAGGCCACAACTGGTGGTGTTTGAGAGTTACTACTGGCTCTATGTTCAGAAATTGCTCCTGGAGGTATAATTACTCCTGGGGGACCAATTTGGATGATGGAGAATGAGCCAGGGTTGGATATGTTCAAGGAAACACCCTACACACTGTGTTATTTCTCTGGCCCCACATTATAATATTTTAGTAAATATTGACTAATCTGGTTGTAAAAAGGCTACTACTTAACCTATTCAACCAATATACATATAACCTATTCAACCAATATACATTATATATACATGTATATATATAAGTGACTTTTCCTTGAGTCTTGAGCAAATCAAACTCTTACCCAGGGTTAAGGGCATTGAATACTAGCATTCTTTCTTATCTCCTTTACAAAGCTTCATTTATTAAAACTTCACCTCAAACTCCACATTGTTTGATTTTAAGTAGTCCTACATTATCTGAGGATTACAGAATAGATAAAATTGTTTAATACATCTATAAATAGTTATATTTGAACTAATTATCCTGAATTTAAAAGCTATATCGCCAACTAAGAGATCAAAAGGACTATAATGCATGTCTGTGGGAGGCTTGACTCAATCACCAGCAATATCTGGTCCATCCCATGAGCACCACCAGGAATTACTCAAGTGATACACTGAGAATAATACAGGAACAGTATTTGCACTCCCCCAATAATAAAGTGCAAATAACAAAGTTCACACCAAACCTCAAAACAAAATAATAAACCTCACATGAAGTTTTAAAATACACAATTCATTGAACATTTGATGCGAAACGTATATGGGCTAATAGTCTCAGAATTGTATTTTTAAAAGGTAGAAACATAAAAGCACCTACAGTGAAAGAAGGAGGGCTAATGCTAGATACATTAAATAAAAATTAAAGGTAAATTACCCATTGTTGTTAAATTTAGTTGCAAAATCTTTTGCCAACTCATCATAAAAGCCATATTAAAGATAAAGAAATAGCTGAAGCTCTATTGATTGAGATGACTTAGTCTATCTTTTAGGAATGCAAGTGGTAGCATGAAAGATGAGGTGATCGACCCATAAATACAGGGCTCTGATTCAGCCTGAATACAAGTGATTTTAATGCTAGACACATCCACTTTCAGCTGGAGGGTATTTGTTGTGAGCTGCTGTGGAGAATGCCTAAGGTTAGAAAAAAAGTGCATACCCTTAGCAACCACTAATGAATAAAAAGACAACCCACTGATCAGGATTTAAAAACTGAAAAATAAATGTGATATGGTAGACAACTGAAAAAAGATTTTACAATGTAGGTTGGATTCTACAGGTGCTGATCAAGCTAACACTGCCCTTCTGATTCTTGGGCATTTTGCCCAAATAACCATTGGAAACTTGAATCTTATTCTTTAAGTTTCTGGACTGTCTTCTTTACACTCTGCAAACAGCAGTTAGCAGTAAGAATTTGCTTGTGTTAATGTATTGAGACCTATGTCATGTCAACTTAAATTAATCTCTGGAATGAAGATAACCACTTTTGCGAAAGATACATGACATGAAAATGCAGTAACAAGCTAGAGTCTGCCCTCTTCTACTAGAAATTGCCAGAAATATCTGACTATTTTATTGAGGTAACAAGACTGAAAAAAATCAAAAGTGAAATAAATGCACTATCATTAAATTATAAATAGAAAAGCTGGGACATGTTGCTATTTTACCACTTATAAAGCCTTTGATGAAGTTGGACAAGTCAGGGAACCAAATGGAGTCTAATTTCTCTGACAAGGCTCAAAAGTTTTCTTCATTATAATATATTTAACACTTACTGTGCACTTAGTAGTGCAAAGGGCATTAGTGGATGGTATGCTCCATATAGTCACTCTTCTCAGGTAGTTTACTTTTTATTCCAAGTAAAATAAAGACAATTTGCCCTAGAAATATAACATATTTCTAAAAAGTAAAGAAAAATTAAGTATACTCACAATAGCACACACTGTTTAATCTAGTAGGTCAAAGAACATTTCCTTAGGGAATGACATTTCATCAGAAAAGGGTGGGAAGGCAGGGGGTGGGTAGAACATTCCAAAACAAGGGGATAACATGTGCAAGAACCCCAAGGCAAGGAGGTTTTTAACAATGTCCAAGAACAGCAAAAAGACTCATGTGGCTACACCAAAGGGAGAGAGTAGCAGCAGATAAGGCTCCCAATGTTGTTATAAGAATGAAAGGGAGACATGTGTGAACATGCTCTGCAGAGTACAAAGCCCTGTACCACTGCGGGAATTAACACAGTCATCAGGTTTCAGGTGCAGTTCTGAGCACCAGAGCAGCAGGTTGGGTCTGGCTCATTTGTACAGTTCATAGAGCACCTGAATTACACAGATTGGGCCTGGGTTCAATGTCTGTCACCACAGTTGGTCCCCTCAGCCAATCAGAAGTGAGCCCTGAGTAAATTCTGAGTGAACCCTAAGTGAATCCAGGAGTAAGATCTGAGCACTGCCTGGTGTGGTTTCCAAACCAAGATAAAACAGAACATTTGAACACGAGTTTGATTGCTTTCACTCCTTCTAAACTATTTTTTTCACATCTTAGCCAGAAAGAGGGTTTTTATTTTGCAATGATATAATAAGTTAAAAACACTTAACTATACATCTCTCAAGGACCCACTCTACTTTCAAGCTAGAAACAATATTACAGAAATCCTTTCTATGAGTTAGAAACTGAAAGAAGAGAAATAGAATATTCTTAATATTTTCAGGATTCTTTAGCATTTCCACTTGTACCAAGTTAAAAAAAAAAACAGGTAGATACTTTCTTCTATTACTCCTTTATCTCTGCCAATATTTTTAAATGGAATTAAAACAATAAAAATTAGAAAATTGGTAGAACTCATTCCTAGCAAATCCATCCATATATCTAGTTATTCAACAAATATTTATTGCTTCCAATTAGTTCCTGTTGATATGGAGTTAAAAGAATATGGGGATGACATTTTATTATGCTAATTTAGATTCAAAAATAGCCAGATGAGTGAAGGTTTGGGGTAGAAGCCCATTTTTATTGCCTCATTATTTATTGATATAAATGCATTATTGCCCATAAAGATAACTGGATACAGCCTCATGAAATGGTTTGAACTTCATATTTAAAATTGGAGAATGGAGGCTAGGAATATGGCTTGCTGGCAAAGTATATACCTTGAATGTGTGAGGCCCTGGCTTGGAACCAAGACTCCAAAAAACTGAATTGCAATTTAATAAAATGGTAAGAAGGAAGAGGAGGAAAAGAAAAATGGGACATACAATCTATTATTGGGCTAATCATTGATTAATAAGCTTCAATGAGAGGCTGAACATGGCATTGATATATATACAGAGGACATTGGTGACAATATACACAAGACCAATTTACTTGAATGTGAGCACACTTTTCTTCTCCATAGAGTATGTCAGGAAATGACTTTGTTTAAAAATTATTTTTAGCAATAAATGATTTTAAAAACTGTGCCTATTTCACTATATACTTTCTCTAAACCATTTTATCTTCTGTCTTCCATGCCCTGAAACACTTGGGGAAAATTGAGCTGACAGATATGTAAAACAGCATAGTAGATGATCGCTATAATGAGAATCAGTGAAAGGACTGCCCTAAAACATCCTATTCAAAATTTTTGGTTTTAGATTTTAATTTTCACTTTTTGGGAACAGGCACACAAGACAGTGCTCAGAGCTCACTCCTATATCTGTGTTCAAGGATTATTCATGTCAGACTCATGGGACATCCTGAAGTGCCAATACTTAGTTGGCTGCATGTAAGACAAGTGCCCTACTTGCTGTACTATCCCTCCAACTCCAGAATTAATTTTTTTAAATGGAACTACTACTAATATGTCTAAAGGAAACTGGGGATGTGGGGCTATTACATGAGGATGGAGTTGAAATCATTTATGTAGATTATAAAGCTGTTTTTTGATAGAAAATTCTAGAACCCAAACAGATCAGAGATAGTCTATTAAATAGAACAAAAATATGTTGGGGAAAATAAATGAATATAACCTATGCTGAGTTCCAATCCTTGGTACTGCATGCTCCCAACACCTTGTCCCTTTCCAAATATAGTCAGTTAGTGAGGGTGACACTGATATTCCCTAGCAATACATCATCAGCCTGAGAACCTGCTAAACTATCAGGTTCCCTTGCTATGTTTAGCATGATCTGGAGTGGTCCCTGAGCCATATTTCCTCGTAGTATTTCTTATTTTATGTTTCTAGAAAGAAACACAAAATAACATACGGCAAATGAGAACTGAAAACATAAACAAAAGATAGTGAAGAGCTAAACTACTTAAAAATCTGCCCTTCAAAAAGTTGAGCTTAACGTTCCATACAACATCAAGAAGAAAAATTGAGAACTAGTAAAATTTAATGACACATTGAAAGTATGCTGCAAGTGCATATATCAGATATGTTATACTAAAGCCTCTTCCTTAAATAATAGGAAGTGCAGAACCAGGAGTAACCCTTGAACACTGCCGGGTGTGGCCCCAAAAAATAAGTAATAGGAAGAAGCCAATAGGAAGTCTACAAGAACAATAAACAAGCTCTTATTTTGTCATATTACACACCATTATATGTGGTGCGATGAGCACTTATAGAATTCCACATCTATCATTCCATTATTTGTTCCAGGCTATAATTTTTATAGTTTAAAGTTCAAAAATTTAAGAGTAAATGTTCTCTGGAAAAAAATACACCACTCATGTTATTCACCACAATCACAATTCATGCAAAAAAATGATTAAATAAAATTTACTAAGTCAATGTTAAAAGGATATTGAATGAATATTAAAGAACCAATAATTGCAACAGGATGAAAATTGATAATGGCAGTCACTTTTGAACACACATTAACTTTTTATAAAATTTAGAAATAAAGCAAGTATCAGGGAATAAAGTTCCATTTGTAGAAGCAGTAAAATTTAAAAATATAAATTACTAAATAGTGAAAGTGAATTTTTTGGAGGTTGGTTTTTAGCTTTAGTTTCTGGGCTATACCTGGTGGTGCTCAGGGCCAACTTCTTACTCTGTATTCAAAAATCAATCTTGGAAATGATTCGGAGACTATATGAAATTAAATGCTGCTGATGGATTTAGGGTGTGTTGTAGAAAAGAAAATGGCCTTCAATATACATTTTAATTTACCGTATTTGCTGGAGTATAAGACAACTTTTGAAACGAAAAAAGTCAACCAAAAATCGGGCGTCATCTTATACGCCGAGTATATCCCGAAAAACGTCTCCATATGCCGCTAAATGAAAATCATCTGGATTTTGCCACAAAACGAATTTTCCAACTTGATCCTGCATCAATCACTGCGAGGCTGCTCGGACCGCCTCTCTAACTGGGTCAATCCAAGCAGGCTTTTGATGCACGCAAATTAGACAATGTTCTGGACTCAAATCTACACTGTCAAAAGCCTGCTCAGATTGGCCAGAGTCAGAGAGGAAGTCTATTACAGTCTATCCTTTGAACCTTTGCTTGTTGTGATTGGTTCACTGTGGTACATACAGTTGCAGCACAGGAACGTTCTGTCTGATACAGCGAATATAGGCGTAAACCTATGTTTTAACTGTAAAATTAGGGGGTCGTCTTATACGACCAGTCGTCTTATACGCCGACAAATATGGTAATCAGCTAATGATTTAATACAATTTTAGTTTGATGGTAATATATTAAAATATCTATAATCCTAAATAACTATAATCCTTTTTCATTCTAATCTAATTTATCTAATGAAATGATTTATTGCCATTAAATAGGTCTAGGCTTTATTCTGACCTATTCTATCTAGACACTTATTTGGTTCCTCTTCCCCTTATCTCTTGATCCTTAATTTGTTCCATAGAGTGTCAGGATTTCTATATTACTAAAAAAAAAAATATCTAATTTAAGTCCCCAAAACCGCCATTATGATAGAAAATAAAATTTATCTTCTCAGAATAATCTTTCAACAAAACTTCTCTCATCTTTAAAGCATCATTTCAAATACCAAGTTACCAAACTATCTTAAACCCTTCACTCAGAGATACTCAGATCTTTGCTTTTGCGTTCTCTGCCTGGAATACCCTTCTTCAACTGCACCAATAAAGACCACTTTCCATAGTCAAAACCTTTGAACCTAATTTCTTAACCTCAGCTCCTATAAACTGCCATTGTCTTTAAATAATTCTTCTTTACACATTTGGTATCTTTTTCTTGGTGAATTGGAACAACTAGATGAGACTTTAGTCTATGTGTGCCATATCACAGCAACCAAAATATTGTTTAAAATCCTTAGTTAGACTGGAATTGTATATGCTTCTACCTACCACTTTTGACTCAAGGTAATGATCCTTGTCATAAATTCATTCCTTCATTTATGCGTAAAAAAGGTTTGACATTCACTCAGTGAGTGTTCAATTATAACTATATATAAAGTCCTGCATTGCAATTTGTTCAGATTCAAGTTGATTCGATGGTTTCTAAAAAGCTATTCTTGTAAGGGGGAGGAGGACACATATAGCAATAACCAGAGTTATTCCTGGTTCTGTGCTCAGAGATTCACTTCTAGATATTCTCCTAAAATTTGAACCTACCCATATACAATATCATTTCTAAAAATTATCAGGTACAAATACTGTGCACAACATAGTGTCAAGTGAAATACAAAGACTGTTTCCAGACTTTGGCGAATGGTTAAGTGATAATTGCTAACAGATGGACTCTAATATGCCAATCTAAATTTGATGCTGGAGAAAATTATTAAAGGCAATATACCACAGGGTTTTGTCATTGTTTTGGACAGTCCTGGGATTATACCTTGTATTGTTTGAAGGGCAAAGTTAAATATTGGCATTAAAGTCAGGTAGGACCAACCTATTTGCTGTACTATTGCTCTGGTACAATTTTAAGTTTATATATGCCTGGACCTAAAGGTAGATTATCTGGGTTTCTTTATAGGTTCTATCACTTACTAGCTATATAACAACTTAATCTGTCTTCTTAGACTCCTCATTTATAGATTGCAGCAAGTACTTCACCTACTTTACAGTGCTGAATAATGTTCAACAAGATGATTCAAGTACATGTTAATACTATTGTCACATATATAAATCTAGTTCACACTGTTTTTATGAATACATAGTTAACATTGAAATATTACTAAAGTTCATTGTTAAAAAGACAAATAAAAACACTAATTACCATTGATTCAGTTGTTCTCAAATAAAATCTATGGTGCTCACTGAGACTATTCAAACTTGCATGTAGTTTAACACACATATTTTTTTTTATTATCCAAGGAATCTTTCAGTGGATACAAATGTTGCTTCTTTACTTTAGATTTGGATATACATATTTAATGACTATACTTCTACATTTATCATGTATCCAATCTCTAAATTTTGTGATACAATTATCCTAATATTTACTAAATGCTTTTGATCACTCACCATATGAATTTTAGTAAAGAGAGCTCATTAAGTCTTCAGTAACCCTTCCCTGAAGTTTGTTCAGTATGCTCTAAGCTGATTTTCAGAGCTCCAAAGGTAATTCTTAGAATTCTGTTGAGCAATTGTCTCTTAGAGAAAAACAAGAATCAGAAAAAAGAGCCTGCTATGGACCAAACAAATCCATTTTAAGTAGTTAATCTGAAAATAAGACCTCATGCTGATCTTGTCATAAGGAGGACAAATAAAGGGTTGTCTCAGAGGGCCCTATTAAATAATTTCACTGAACTGGAAAACCAAAGTGCCACCCTGGATAATAAAACAAAAAGAAGCAATAGGTTGTCATGATCACATATTTCAGAAACTGTTGAAACAACAGTTTGGCTGTCAGGTGGCTCTCCAAAGCTAGAGTAATTTCTTTTCTGCTTTCTAAGGCCAAGTTTTGCCCCAGAGGGTCAATATCATCCTGTAAGTATGTGACACTAGAGCACATTTCCAGTTTGAGGTGTCTTTATATGGTCCAAACAACTATGACTAAATATTAAACTTAGGGGGAAAAGGCTCCTCTTCAAGCAGAAATGAAAACAGATTCTCACATCGATTGGAGTAACCTCAGAATCAGTGGTTGTCAAACTGCAAAATTCAAAAAATACCTTTGTAGTTTATTAAAATCCAATAATACCTTTTTAATAAAAAGGGTGTTGCCATTTACATTTATATTAGATAAGTTTTTGATGCCTTCCCCTCTCTGCCTCTTTCTCATTTAGGCAACCAAGTTCAGAGCACTGAATGTTACTCATTCTTTAGCACCTGAGGAAGATCAAATATAATATTTCTAACTTTGATTCTAACACTCCTCAGCTTACTGCATATTCACTGTAAACACTCTCTTTTTTTGCTTTGTTCTTCTTTTCTGTACAAACTTTTTAGAGAATGATTCTGTTTTTACTATGAGAATGACACAATTTAGTTTATATCCAGTTATGCCCGTGAGTCCTTCATTATAATGTCCTGAGTAGAGTCTCTTTACTACATAGAAAAGAATCTTGAGTATCCAAATAAAATATTGGACTAAGTTCCAGAGATTCTTATTCAGCAAATTATAAAAGTGAAAATAGTTGGGCCCGGGAAAAAGGTCATCGGTTCGAATCCCGGTGCCTCATATGGTCCCCCGTGCCTGCCAGGAGCAATTTCTGAGCATGGAGCCAAGAGTAACCCCTGAGCACTGCCGGGTGTGACCCAAAAACCACAAAAAAAAAAGTGAAAATAGCTTCAGAAAAAGTTATCAAGCACCAAAGACTTAACCTAACAGACTGCTTAAACTATACTCATTCTAATGTTCAGTATTTAGCACAAATGTGTGAGGCTTCTGTGAAGCTATTCTAATTTCATGGTATATCTTGTTGGCCTCTTTTTAATCTGTACATATCATTCCTCTTGCAGTTCTTCTACCAGACAGGTCCTATATAAAGTGAGAAAAAAGACTGGCATGTTCTAATTCTACTCTGTTCACTAATGGCATGACAGTATTTTTTAAGGGTTTTCTTCTTGAACATATCACCAACTTTAACACTATAATATAATTAACTAAGGTTAAATAAGTCAAATTACTTTAGAATATTAAATGACAACAGCTTTATTAATTCATTAGAATAAATAGAATGTCTTGGTTGGCCAGTAAATTGAGTGAGCCAATGAGCTCTCAGATGCAGGAACCTGCCATCACCTATATGACAAAAAAGGCCATTTTGTATAAACTTCTTTTATGAGGTTGGAGTAAAATATAAAGAAGAACAAAAACTAAAGAGAGTGAATCAGTTTGCTTAGAAGTAATAGTAGCATTAGATAAAATTGGGTTAACTGACCACTAACTGTATAAAAATTTTAAAAATAAATGTATCACATGTTTAGAAAAAGGTAAGGCATTATCATATATATAAGTATATTTATGAAAAATTATTATGCATCATATTTTTGTTGTTTCATATTGTTGTTAGTAATAAAAATGGCAAAAATACTGGTAAGCCTGTTTTACTGATAACTAGAGACTTGAACTCAGTGAAAATTTGTACAAAGTAAACTGTAAACAAAAAACCAAAAACCAATTAAGTTTCACATCTGCTTTCACAGGGCAATCTTTTTTGTTTGTTTTGTTTGTTTTTGGGGTCACACCTGGTGAACGCTCAGGGGTTACTCCTGGTGATGCGCACAGAAATTGCTCCTGGCTTAGGTGATCTTATGGAATGTCGGGGAATCTAACTGCTGTCCGTCCTAGTCTAGTGCCTTCCACTCGCACCATTGTGTCAACCCCCACAGTGCATTCTTTTTAACTATTGTCTCTGACAGGTATTTAATCTAGCCCTTAAAATTATTATTATTAATTTGTTTCTGTGACACTCAGAAAGTATGTTTCTGGCACTCAGGGGTTACTACTGACTCTCTGTGTTCAGTAATTATTCTGTACAGGTTTGGGAGACTATCTGGGATGCCAGGGATTGAATCTGGATCAGTCATATACAAGGCCTAGACCAGCTGTGCTCTCACTCCAGTCAATCCCTTAAAATTATTGAAATCTTAGAAACTTATTGGATTTTCTTTTTTTTTTGGGGGGGGGGTCACACCCGGCAGTGCTCAGGGGTTACTCCTGGCTCCATGCTCAGAAATTGCTCCTGGCAGGCACGGAGGACCATATGGGGCACCGGGATTCGAACCGATGACCTTTTGCATGAAAGGCAAACGCCTTACCTCCATGCTATCTCCCAGGTCCCTGGATTTTCTTTTTAATATATCTCTGGAGAAATTTTTCTGTCAAATATAACAGAACTTATTTAACCATATTTATAAAGTACTGCATATTATTGCATCTCTCTACAAATATCTTCTTGGGAAGTAGCAAGATATAAGTAATAAACAATTTTTTAAAGCTTTGCTCAAATCCATGTTTAATATGATTGAAACCATAAATTATGATCCGTTGGGGCCAGAGCAGTGGCACAAGCACAAGCAGTAAGGCATTTTCCTTGCAGGTGCTAACCTAGGACAGACTGCAGTTCGATATCGTGGAGTCCCATATGGTCCCCCCATCCACGAGCGATTTCTAAGCTCATAGCCAGCAGTATCCACTGAGCATTACCGGGTGTGGTCCCCCCTAAAAACGATCCTCTTATTTAATATGTATTATTAAGTCCTTTAAATTATGGTTGTTAGTGTGCCTTCCACTTTTTTTTTGTTTTGTTTTTTGTTTTTGGGCCACACCCCGTGACGCTCAGGGGTTACTCCTGGCTATTGGCTCAGAAGTCGCTCCTGGCAGGCAAGGGAGACCATATGGGGAACCGGAGGATTGAACCGCGGTCTGTCCTAGGTTAGCGCAGGCACCTTATCTCCAGCGCCACATTTTTATTAAGGAGTAACATAGGATTTTAAAAATCTGGAGAAAATCAGAGACAGAGGTCGATCAGAAGCTATGTCAAAACCACATTCCTATTTGCTCATATACATTTATCAAGGAACTCTGCTTCATTCCCTGGTTATTAGGAAGCTTTGTTCTAGTAAGACAAAGTATAATACTCCCCACCACACAGCAAATATCCTTGTATCATATTTTGAAACAGGTTCATGTACTATACAAAAGATATCTGCACTGACAGGTGTGACTCACTTGAAATTTTACAGACTGGGCTTCTGTGACACAGAAACAGATCTGACTCATGGATGAGACCAGAGACAATCAGCTTCTACGTTTATTTAGCTGAAAATAAGGTCATGAAGATTTATACTAATCTGTTTGCAAAGGTTGGCAGACAAATTTCAGATACCAAAGAAACCTAGAATTCGTTCTCTGTGAACTGCTGAATACCAGTTGGCATTCATAAAAACTTTGTTACTTACAAAAGATAAACTGGGTATCTAATTTAAGGGAATTTGAACATGAAATGTCATAGAAATTTTGGCAAGATTCATTTGACCCAAATTACACTCTTATCACTTATTGAGGAGTTTCATCCCATAAGGATTAGTGGTTTGGATATCCACAAAGACTAAGATGACATTTTAGAAATTCTTGGATAGAAAAAGGTCTCCCATTTGTAAGACATATGTATAGTGACTACTTTCCAAAAGAATTTCCAGGAAACTAAGCAGAATAATATTTTTTAGCAAAGGAGACTCTTCAAAGCAGAAACATTCCAATGGAAATAAATTTTCAAATCTTATTGTGTTTAAAGTATGTTATATTTCAGGGTCTAACATAATTGGTTTTAAAAACAAAAGATAAGCAAAATGTTTATCAATAGAGGTATCGTTTTTATATGTATGATAGGTTAAAAAGGTTGAGAAATAATATATTGTTTTTATTTGCAATTATCTGATAATCAGTGATACATATAATCATATACCAAATGGCCATCTGTATATCTTTATAGAGGATGCTCTATTCATCTCTTTCTTCCATTGTTTGATTGAGATAATAAAAAATGTATTAAGTTGTACAATTGCTTAATATCTCTTAGATAATAACCTTTGTCAGAGAGATGATAAAATATATTATCCCCATCTTTTTTTTATATTTTGTATACACTTTAGAGTTTGTAAAAATTTTTATATACTTCCTTTGTTTTACTTTGTTTGGCCAATGACATTGAAGCATTGAAGATGCCTCTAATATTCAGTGTTATGCCTGATTTTTCTCAAAATAATTTATGAAAGTATTCTCATAGATATCCTTAATCCATATTGACATTTGTGTAAAATGTATTATTTTTACTTATAAATATTTAGTCATTTTATATATAAACATTTTATAGGCAAAACCTTTGCTTAAAAGAATGCAAATTGAAAACAATTTGTTTTAAGAAACTAGAGCAATAGCACAGAGGATAGGGTTTTTGCCTTCCACATGGCTCACCGGGGTTAAATACCTGGAAACTATATAGCTCTGAAGTCTACCAGGAGTTATTTCTGAGTACAGAACCAGGAGTAATCACTGAGCATTACTGAGCATGGCTCAAAACACACATACACGAAAAGAATGAGCTTCTAATTTAAGGCAACTTGATGGTTTTAGGGACTACACAAAAGAAAAAAAGCAAACTTTCCCTCAAAAATGGGGGAAGATAAGCATCAATAAATTTATATGACTATGTTCCGAAACCACATATCCAACTAAGGAGTGTATTTGGGACAACTATATTGTCTAGATTCTCTCATATATATATATATATATATATATATATATATATACATACATACATATATATTCTCTCATATATATGTGTATATGTGTGTGGGAATGATATACCTTGATTGTATATCAGCTTTCATCTCTTAACCTGTATCTGAATTGAACAAATCTATAGTAGTTTAAATATTATAGTAAAAAAAAGTTAGGCAAAGATACATTTAATACTAGTTAAACTTAGAAAATGTTAAGGAAAGACCCTAAACAAACCAGACTGCAACTTCTGAAGCATGTCTAGAGTTACTGTTATCGTGTACTCTGTTTGAAACTATAATATTACAGCTTTCCAACTGTGGCCAAGAAAAATAGAATATGTATATAGATCCATAATCAGAAACACATAATCAGTTCTAATTGAGCAGAGAAAATAATAAATGATAATTTCCTATAGTATTAATTGTATGGATATATTTTCTGAAAATAGAAATATAATAACATTTACTTAAGTGTGCATGACTTGCAAACAATAGAACATACGCATGCTCATAAACAAGAAAACATCTTAAGTATGCTTTAAATATTAACATAAAGATGTTTCATAACACTAAATTCTAAGTTAAGAAAATGAATAAAAAGTGAAAATAAACAATAGAGGGTTTAAGTAATCTTAGACAGTTATAGATATCAAAATTAAGAGATGATATGCAACCTATTATTTTTGTTGTTGTTTTTGTTTTGGGGCCACACCCGGTGACGCTCAGGGGTTACTCCTGGCTATTCGCTCAGCAGTCTCTCCTGTTAGGCACGGGGACCATATGGGGAACGGGGGGGATCGAACCACAGTCCGTCCAAGGTTAGCGCAGGCACCTTACCTCCAGCGCCACCGCCCGGCCCCCGCAACCTATTATTGTCTTCCAGGGGTTCATATTATTCATACCAATAATCTATAGGACTTTGGGAAGTGAAATTCTGATCTTCATAGTACTCTATTATAGGCCCACGCCAGGGGTCACTTTAAATTCTTTTAAGCTAAATGTGCATCTGAAAGCTGGATGTCCCAAAAGAAGTATTGGAAGTGAAGTGAAGTAAGGCATTCAGAGTGAAAGTCCACTCAGCACTTAGAGGTCAGATAACAGCAGTCAGGAGAGAATAGCAGGTTGTGTTCTTAGAAGTAAGTTCTTTGCTTGAAATATCAACCCTATGATACTGTAAATGAGCAAGTTACCCAGTTCATTATGTAATCAAGAAATATTAGGAGCAAGTACAAGCCTGATTAAATTTCCTTTGGTTAAAGGTTAAAGTACCTTCTAAGGGTTTTCTCATATCTGTTCTGTATTGTAAAGTTTTCTGTTTGTGTATGGACCAAGGCAACAGAGAAACTGGGAAAGAATGTTGGGCACCAAATGGCAAGGAGAGATTAAACAACAACAAAATCTATTGGCATCTAGCCGCTTGCACCTGGTAGAGTGACATCAAAAAACCACAGATTTATGCCTACGGCTTTGCAAGTTAAAAAGAAATCAATTACTTCTTTCAGCAAATATTTATTGAATATCCATTACCTGTTAGACAATTTGCTAATTCATTGGGATACAGAAGAGAAAAATGCCTCTTCCCTTACAATATAAGAGATTGTGGCAGCTAGTAAAATTTACATACCCAGTGAAAGTATGAAATGCATTCATTACAATAGAAGCTAAATTAAGAATTTTTTCATGAAGATGAGTAGAGGGTCAGAGTGCAAAATGAAGGGCATCAAAAGACTGTTTCTAAGTTTAGAAACTACAAATGTGAGAAGAAATCGTGCCCAAACATATTTCTTATAAATATTGAATTCTTCCTGCTTTAGGATGAGCCAGAAGTAGCAAAATAACAAATTTAGTATAGTTGGATAGAACCATTAAGTAAAGACAACCATGAAAACTAAGCCATATAAAATAATGAAAAGGATACTTAAAATAATGGGGACAATAGTGTTGAATTTGGAATGAGAAATAGGTAAATTGTACATTTAAGATAGCAATACATCAAATAAGTTCAATATGTTTCCTTCATTTAGAAATCTTTGCAAAGAAATGTGAATCTGACTCAGTCCCCAATTCAGCAGAACTTGTGATGAAGAACTTAAAAACAATTTTTAAGGCTACTCCTTCTCACACAACATATACTATTACCCCCTGCCAGGACCTTTAATCATTTGAAACATATTTTTATGTGATGTGTAACCTTAAAAAACTTTTTCTGCTAATTTACTAGACAGGTTTTCTTCTTCTTTTTTCACCTCCTTGCTTTAAGTTATACACAAAACCTGTGCCTTTCTGAACTGACTAAAGGCACTCAGAGGCATTCTTGAAAGACTCCAGTTAAAATGAAAGAGTTGAGGTGGCGAAACCAGACTGTACCTCTTCAAAACTAAGTTTTTGTGGCCTCAAACAATTGTGTTGCTTTGTGTGAAATGGCTAATGGTTGGTGAGTCGTGTTAAGATATATTTATAAACCATGAATAAAAATAAATAAAATACATTATCATCTCTTTTAGCCTCAGAAGGAGAAAAGAATATAGCCAAAGGAATGTTTGAGAATCACTAATGCTAATATGAGAGAACAGATTACATTCAAGAGATCAACATAGATTAAAGTGTTCAGTCAAAAAAATATAGGCACTTTGGCCAAGTTCTCCATACAGTCCACATATTTTTCATTGAATGGCTTATATTTGAAAGATAACCAATAAAGTTTGTTCTGGAATTGTTTTCAGTGGCAGTCAATGAAAATGTTGGCCTTTATATATTTTAGGTATCTATTTTGCATTTTAGTTTGAGATGGCATATAAAAGTGATAGTCTGGATTCCTATTTTCTTTTAGCATTTATTTATTATTCAAATAAAATATTTTATAGAATATATACATTTATATATATATTTATAAAAATGGGAATCATTATAACTACAACACAAGGTAGATATGAAAGAGAAGGTGTGACTGATAACCTGTTGGACATCCATGTGACACTAGTCCCATACCAAATGTCAGAAGGAACCCTTTACTCTGTTCCAGAGTACCCCATAAAGCAACTGTTTCAAGAATACTCCTTGAGGTGAAAGCTTCAGAGATATTACTCCAGAGATGGGGAATGGACAGCAAAAGGAGGGGCACTTCTTCCCATGATCAGTGACTACTCTCAGGATTTGATTAGTAAACACTCTATGTTGTCCCTCCTTCCTCACAGATAACTATGTTTAAGGAGATTTATAGATCATTTGTATTGCCCACTGTGTTGCTCATGAAATGTTCCTAAGTAATCCCAATATTTGTGCTTATTTTCTTTCTTGAACCTCCCCTCCCCTTGCCTATCCTTGTGTCATGTCCCTGGACCTGCCACCAAAAACTTTTTACAATTTCTCTTGCCCTATAAAAGCATTGATGGAATGGAATAAAATGCCTCTTGTCATCAGCCTCATACCTATTCTTCCCCGGTCATCAGTGGGGAGGGGGATGTCTTTGGTCAGAGGGACAGAAATCCCTCACTGACTGATGGGGTAGACACAATAATTTCTATTATGACTGATAGCATGAACTTAGATAGCTTTACATATTTTGGAAATGTAGTACCAAAAGAAACCACTTTTAAGCTGCTTCAGAGAGTAAGATACTCTGGTGAGCAATAAAAAAATAGGTGACAATCCAAATAGGCAGTTAAAATCAGAATAGCCAGGCAGTAGTAGTAGAGAGATAGAGGTAAAACAATTCAAAAAAAAAAAAAGATAATACCTGCTCCAACGCAAGAGGACCCAACCGGATTGATACAGTGAGAGTTCAGTGTGCACCTGCCCACTCATGATGGATCCAATCAGACCAGTAGGGCTAGGCAATTGCACCCCTGACCTATCCTGAGAGGATGAACCCAACAGACCAGCAGGTTGATACATTAATTCTACTCAGTGAACCTTGACACAACCTAAAAAAGCACCACATTGCAAAGGTCATAATATGGAAACAAAGCAGAACCCCAACAAGCTTACAGAAAGCCTACGATTGCTCTGAAGACCTGGCAAGTTACAACCACCTATATAGCCTCTACAATAGTGACTTTAGAGAGAAAATGTGGAGAATGTTCAAAAAACTCAAGGAAAACATGAAACAAACAGCCAATAAGACTCAAGAGGATATAAAAGTAGAAATAAGAACACTTCAAACAGAAATAACAGGACTGAAAAATGAAACATATAATAACAGGGAAAATGAAAAACGCACTGGAAGGCCTCACCTACAGAGTAAAAGCTGCTTAAAACAGAAATCAGTGAGCTGGAAGATGAATGTTATAAACCTTCATAAAACAAAAAATATTGGAAAGAGCCTTAAAATATATGAACTGAAGATGGAAAAAAGTCCTCAAAATAAGCAGACAGCAATAGAACTCTGGCATAAATTTAATGAAAATTACGCAAGAATCATTGGAGTCCCGGAAACCCAAAAAGAAAACCCCTATGAAAAATCAAGTCAAGGACATCATTGCTGTGAAATTCTTAGAACTGAAGAATGCTGGCAACCACATTCTAAATGCCCGATGAATACCAGCTAAAAGAGACCCAAAGAAAAGAACCTACGGTACATTCTAGTCACTATGATGAAAACCACAGATAGAGATAGAATATTGATATAAGATTTACAGCAGATTTATCACAAGCTATTTCCCAAGCCTGAGGGCAGTGGTGGAATATAGTGACAAAACTCAATTAAATGAATGCTTTATTTAGAATACTTCACCCAGGCACACTTTCATTCAGTTTTGCAGGAAGGATACACAACTTCATAGAAAAACTATAGCTCTGAAACTTTAAAGACTCAAAACAAACCTTAAAAGAATTGAAGGATCAACTTTAAGGCAAGACAGATCCAACAAAGACAATACTCCTACAAAATGATGGCATTAAATTCCATGACAATCAGATCTTTCCATATAAATGATATAAATGTACCAGTTAGGAGACCAAAGTGGCAAATGAATCATTAAATTGATTGAAAATTTTGCTGCCTGCAAGAAACATATGTGAATAGTCAGATCCAACATAAATTCAAGGTCAAAGGTTGAAGAACAGCTATTCAAGCAAACTCTCTTAAAATGGCTGGGATATTTATACTAATATGAGACAACACAGACATTTAGACTTAAAATGTTATGAGACAGAGATGGACTTTTCTTAATGTGTACAGCAGTAATGTGTATCACATTACTAAACATATGAACACCTAATTAAGGGCCAGAAAAATTCTTAAAACAATTCCTGATAGGTTCTACAAAAAACAATAGCAGCACAATAATAATGGGAGACTTCAATACAGCCCTATCAATCATAGATAAGCCAACCATTTAAAACCTAACAAGGACATGAGAAAGAAACCAAAGAGTGTAGTTTAGTAGACATATATAAGGCTCTTCATTCATATAAAGCTAAATACCCATTCTTCTCCAATAAATATAGGACATACTTTGATAAAAACCACATGTATTGCCATAAAGACATAACTACATAAATTAAGAGGCTAATAATTGTTCCTAATAATTTCTCAAAGCATGATATGCTGAAAATAGAAGTGAATTACAGACATGGAAAATAATTTTAATACATCAAAATTAAATAGCTCACTACTACTGGGGGCCGGGTGGTGGCGCTAGAGGTAAGGTGCCTGCCTTGCCTGCACTAACCTAGGACGGACCGCGGTTCGATTCCCCGGTGCCCCATATGGTCCCCCGTGCCTGCCAGGAGCAACTTTTGAGTGAATAGCCAGGAGTAACCCCTGAGCATCACCGGGTGTGCCCCCCCCCAAAAAAATGGCTCACTACTGAACAACAAGTATGTCACAAAGGAATCAAAGAAGAAATCAAAATTTTCTGGAAAGAGATTGGAAAAAATACAAATTATCAGAATTTGTGGGACACAACAAAAGCTATATTAAGAGGAAAATTTATAGTTCTGTTATCATTCAGCTGGAAGGCATAAAGGGCCTACATAAATAACTTAATAATACATCTTAAACAATTAAGAAAATATCAACAAAATGAGCAAACATTTGGCAGACAGGAAGTAATAAAACATAACGCAGGATGTTCTATTTATGCCTGAAACCCAACTACAATCATGCTTATATTCATGGTGCTTAAATAAATATTAAATATATATAATAAATAATTAAAAAACAGAAATTAATTAATTGTAAACCCCCAAAATAAAAAACACACAAAAGATCAATTAAAACAAGATTTGGTTAATTGAAAAATAAACAAGACCTATAGAGAGAGATTAATAAACTGATTCAGTCATGAAAAGAGGAAGATCAGAACAGATACTATAGAAACTCAAAAGATAATTAGATATGTGTTTGAGAAACTTTATGGAACAAAACAAAAAAGATAGGTAAATTCCTGGACTCTTGAAACCTTCCAATTATGGACCAAGATGATCTAGAATATCTGAATAGACCTAACACTATTGAGGAAATTGAAATGTTTATCAGTAGGTTTCCCGAAATCAAAAGCTCAGGTACAGGATTTACCAATAAGGTTTTTCAAACTTATAAAGAGGACCTGCTGTCAATTATTTTATGACTCTTCCAGAAATTGAAGAAACACATACAGTCCCAAATAGTTTATGTAAAGCTAACATCATCCTGATACCAAAACAGAGATACCACCAAAAAATAGAACTACAGGCCAATATTCATGGTCAACACTGAGGTAAAGATCTTCAAAAGTTACTAGCAAATAGAAGCCAATGGCTCCTCAAGAATATGGTACACTATGACCAAGTAGGATTCATTCCATAGATGGAAGGATGGTGTAACATTAAAAAGTCAATCAATATAATACACCATATCAATAAAAGTAAAAGTAAAAGTCATATGATCATATCAATAGATGCAGCAAAAGCATTTGACAAAGCTCAACACCCATTTATGAACAAACAAGATGGTAATTGAAAAACTTTTCTAAATATGGTTAAAGTTATTTATCACTGGGCCAGAGAGATAGCATGGAGGTAGGGCATTTGCATTGCATGTAGAAGGATGGTGGTTCGAATCCTGACATCCCATATGGCCCCCAAACTTGCCAGAAGCAATTTCTGAGCATAGAGCCAGGAGTAACCCCTGAGTGCTGCCAGGTATGACCCAACCCCCCCAAATAAAGTTATTTACCACAAGGCCATAGCAAATATTGTATTGAATAAGAAAAACAAAGAGACTTGATCTATTACAAGACAAAGTTGCCCCTCTCACCATTTCTATCCAGTATAGTATTGTAAAAACTTGGTCTAGTAATTCAGCAAGGAAAAGATATCAAGAGCAGATATAAGATAGGAAAGGAAGAGCACAAGCTCTCACTGTTTGCACATGATATGAAACAATATTTAGAAGAGACTAAAGATTCAAACAAAAAGCTTCTAGAAGCAATCATATTTTATAATAAGGTGACACCCAACAAAACCAGTATGTGAAAATCCATAGCTTTTCTATTTACAAATAATGAAATATAAAAAAATTAACCAATCAATTACATTTACAACTTTACCTCAGAAAATCAAGTACCTAGGAATTGACTAGAGGGGTGAAAAAACTATACAAAAAAATTCAAATCATTGACTGAAATAAAATAGACACAAGGAAATGGAGATATTTTCGTGTATTGGAAGGAGTAACATAATTAATAAGGCAAGGCTTTCCAAGGCATTAATTTTATACAAACTCTGAATGGATAGCTATGAAATTTTCAAAAAAGTGAATGAAACACTCCTGAAATTCATTTGGAACAATAAATGTTCATGAATAACTAAAGCAATCTTTGGGGAAAAGAATATGTGAAGCACAAGTTTCCCCAAATTTGAATTGTACTATAAATCAGTAGTCATTAAAACAGTGTGGTATTGAAATAAAGATAGATCCTCATATCAACGGGACAGACTTGAGTATTTGAGAATGACTCACTGGTATACTATCAGTTAATCTTGATAAAGGTAGAAGAAACACAAATTAAAGCAGGGAGAGCCAAGATATGAAACTTGCCACAAAAAGCATTGAGTTCAGTTGGAGTAGAAAAGAGTCCACTATTACAATGATAGTTGGAACTGATCACTGTGGACAAGAACTGATTGCCTAAAGAGAATAAAGTGATGAGCATAGTACCCTTCATTAACAATAGTGCAAATCACAGTGCACAAAAGAAAAAGAGAGAGAGTGATAGAGGAGTGAATTAGAGAGACAGATATATAAATGGAAAGAGAGAAGCAAAATGCTTACTTTAGAAATAACTTCGGGGTTGTGTGTGGGGGAAACTAGACACTGATATTGGGAAATGTGCACTGGTCAAGAATGGTGTATATTCTATGACTAAAACTGTCATTAACAATTTTTAAATTATTAAGCTTCAAAAAAGGATTTATTAATAAAAGGAAAAATGCAATCGACTTTTAATGAAAGTTACTGATTTTTCCAGAGTTGTTTAGACATTGTCTCCATAATAGAATAAATTTAGGATTCAAAGATGTATATTACATGATCATCCACTTTAGTGAGAAACATGAAAAGCACAAATTTTTATATTCATTTTCCCAACAAAATAATATTAAACTTTACCAAAATTTTATTTATTTCTATGGGGGATCCTAATTAGTGTTCATAATATGTCCCACTATCCCCATCTTCATAATTTTCTCAAGCAGGTGCTTCAAGAAAATGCTTCTGGAACCAAGTGGTCCTAGTGATATTCTGGCAACCTCAGTGGCACTGAGTTGATACAAAGACAATACCCAGCAATGCTTGAAGGCTCCGAGAGCTAAGCCAGCAAATTTTGGAAATCAGGTTTTTTGAAATAAAAAACCTGTTATATATGGGCCCTAACAATTATACTATTTTCTGGCTCCATTATGTTGTTTGTTTGAGGAATTTTTATTTTTGTTTTTACCACAGTGGATTAAAAATCTTTCACAGTAATATTTTAGGTACATAGTGATATTGAATCTGGGGAATATTCCCACCACCAATGTTGTCTTCCCTCCACCCCTGTTCCCAGCATGAATCCTATTTCCCCCTGTTTTTTCCCGGGCTGCTAGTATAAGTGGTCCCCTCTATGTCTAGCTTGTTGTAGATTGGGTATGGATTCATTGGCTTTGGAGTTGGTGTTTAAGTCTGATCATTTTTTATTTCTACTTGATGTTCATTAGACTGGTATTGGTACCCTCCCTTATTTCTCCTGTTTTAATAATATATAAAGACTTTGAGCTATGGATTTTGTGCTCAATCATAATCTGATTTATTTACTTTAAATGGTAGCTCTTGATATCTTTTAATTTTCATATAATGTTGTGTTATAAGTTTTAGTAAAGCTTTGATATATAGAAGCATTCAAATAAAACACTGTTTAAAAAGTCGTAAAGACTAGACATTGCTGTCTTTAAAAGAAGTATAATAAACAAGATATTTTTATGATTAATAAACATCAAATTCTACAGCATAGAAAAATTTCCAAAATTGAATTTCAGTATCAGTATCAGTATCTTTATATAAGCAAAAGATTAAGCTTCCTGTAGATTAATTAGAAATTTTTAATGTGTATTAGACACCTCAGAAAACAACAAAAGGTTACAGAGATATGAAAAAGTGATCTAGGGTGAGCCCATAAATTCAGAGACCCAGCTACATGGAATCATCTTAAAATTCACTACAAATATTCTCACATATTTTCAATTTAAGATGAACAAAGGAAAGTTTTATACTGCAGCTAAAATAAAAAATATGCACAAGAATCTACAAAAAACATGGCTTTTTTTCAAGTTATATTTTGAGTTTACGTAATATTTAGCATATCTACTATTTGCACAATATAGAACATACATTTTTTACTTCTTTAGCCAAATTATTTTGCTAATTTAAAAAATACATCACTAATAAGTCTCATAATATGTCTGGGATGATAAAATATATCAAGGGAATTTTCACCTGTCTTTCTTGTGTTTCACAAGTTTCATTGAGTCTTAAAAGTCTCCAACTTGTCTCAAAGTCTCTTTCTAAAAGTCTAGTGGTCTCATTTTACTATTTATTTATTCTTAAGCATATGAATTTAAAAACACAAAACACTTATTTAATTTTCATAAATTGTCACTTATCACATTAGAAATTATTGCAAAGATAACTAACTCCTAAAATTATGAGTATCACAGTATCGATTGCCTGTTTATTTGTATTGTTTAGGTCTAATTATTAAAAGTATCCCATCTACTTATAATTATTCAGTCTATAATAAAATTCTGAGCCATACTAACTCAAAACTAGACTAATGGTATAATGTGACCCTCATGCCACTTGGCACAAGATGGACACTCAACCAAAATATCAGTTTCCTTTCTTAAAGAACACGTAAGATGATCATCTTCCTAACCACTCTGGGTGCTGTAAAGATTGGTGTGGGGGCTGTGGGTGTAGGTGTGTGCCAATGGGATATCAAGACAAATTGGATTAAAACAGGACAAAAAAACACGTAACATCATTGTTCCTATGAGCTCCTTCTCAGTAGAAAGTGCATTGAGAACTTGGTCATTTTGTTATTAGAATGATTTTGCAACTCTTTTGAAAATTTGAGAAACTGAGAAATCTTGAAAATTTGAGATATCAGATAAATATGAAAATGCTTAAAGGGATATCATTATAAATGTATAGGTCTCTCTCAATATGTCTCTTTCAAAAAATTTCTGTGGATTTGAAAGTAGAGAAACAGAGACATAAATATCAGATAATTGTTTGAAACAAAAACAACAGGGGTTTGTGAGACTGAAAATTATGGCAAAAAATTCAGCAATTTTTCTCTGAGTTCAGATGTACTTAAAGTTCACAGTAGGTTCAGAGGTGACTTGGTTTATCTTATCATTCAGCTTTCTTATATTTCACAAAAGATAACCATACAGGTATAAAAAATTTAAAAAACATATTTTTATGAGCAGGAATATATGACTATTCAATGGCCTAAAAATATTTTCTTGAAATAATAAATTACCCCTACTACCAGAAATAAAAATAGAAAATACTGTGACAATAATCACTAAAATAAAGATTAAATAAAGATTAAAATTGTGAATAGATTTACGAACTATTTCTGAGATAATAGCTGGAAAACTCTTACGGTCTATGATAGTTAGAAGTTTTACTAGGAACATCTTTATTTTGGATATTTTGTTAAGATAATTTTTTTTCTAAAGGAAGCCATCCTCTATAGAGTCCAGTGAAGGTTAGTCCTGGAGATGCTCAGCTATAGGTTCTTCAGGCTGGATAGTTCAAATATTAAGCTCAGACCATTAATGCTTAAGGCTACCAGGGCAACTTCTGGTAGTAGTTGGAGGCCTTGTATTCTGAGTGTTGAATTGCAGGCTTTGTACATGCTGGGCATGTTCTATCCACTTTAAATTGCTCCACTGACCAAGGAAAAGTAATTGTATTAGAGCAAAACTCTCTAAAAATAATACCATGCTTTAGGTATGGCGATTAATATATTTTTAACTGGTTAAAAAGTTCCCTTTTTATTGAATACTTATCTCAATTTCATGGCAAAATGGATTCTGAATTGGTCTATTAATATTATAATTTTTCTCTATTATTCATTGGTCTTTGGTCATACACTGCAATGCTTAGGTTTAATACATACTTAATGCTCAGAGATCGATTCTGGAAATGCTGAGAACCATATTGGGTGTTGAGGATTAAGCTCAGAAAGGTCACAATCAAGGCAACCATTTCACCCACTGTACTATCTCTCTAGATCTGAGTTACACTTTTCTATTTTAATTAATATCAAAGAATCATAAAATTCTACTCTAAATATAAGTCGTAACGTGATTATAGGAAACACACAAAAGCAACAGAAGCAGTGAATTGATTAATAAACAAAATCTGAGAAAGGAAAACAGGAGCCTTTGAAAAGGCTAAAAATTGCAAGTTAGGTAGAGTTCTGTGTATTTGCTTCTGAGGCTTTCTTGAAAACTCCTTCAGAGACAACAAATACCATTCCAAGTGAACCACTTCTGAAAGTAATTTCAATTCCTCAGCTGTACAAATCAGTAAAACACCTCATCTCTTTGCCTATCTTAGTGGTCTGAGAATGCAGACAGAATTAGGTTCCAGGTCTATGATACTTCCCCAAGTACCTAATAACCTGTAGTTTAATGCTGGGCTGCTTTTGTAGACAAAAATGTAGCTTTAAAAAATAAATAAATAAAAGTGGGCCAGAGCAATGGGGCAGCAACAGGGAGTTTGCCTTTCAAGCGACTAACCCAAGACTGACCGGTGTCCCATATGGTCGGTCCCTCAAGCCAGAGGCGATTTCTGAGCCCAGAGTCAGGTGTAACCCCTGAGCATCACCGGGTGTGCCCCCTGCCCACACACAATTAAAAAAAAAAAAAAAACATAGCCTACTTGTGAAAAAAAAATACCTGTGATTTTCCTTTAGAATATAAAAAAAGAGAAATATTGCAAAATCAACTTAGTTATTAATTGGTATTTCTGGTATAGCTAGTATTAATAGGTTTTCTGTTGTAGCTGATTTGTAAGAGCATATTTTTATTCAAGACTAAGTTAAAGCTACCTCTGAACAAAATAGAAAAAGCTAAAACTCATGCTAAAATTTGTTCTGCCTTTTTTGTTAAATTCTATTCAGTTACATAGTCACTTTACTATTGGTTATTTACTGTAATGTTTTCAAAAATATTTAAAATTTAAAAAGCTTCCCAAGCATTAAATTGAACTAGAGTCGCAAAATTAGCTTTATGAAAAGTTCTAAAAGATATTTTTGTCAAAACTAACACGCTGATTCTAAAAGTAATATGGAAATGCAAGTGACCTAGACTTGTCAAAGCAATTTTTATAAAGAGTAAAGTTGAAAGAATTAGACTAACTTCAAGAGTCTCTATAAAGCTATGTATATAATCAAGAAAATGTGTTAGTAGCAAAAGTCAGATGTATAAGGAATAAGGCTAGGAGATCTAACATCTACCACACATATATTTGAACAAATGTACCAGAACAAGGCTTTTCAATAAATTGAAATAACTAAAAATTAATATGTGAAACAAGAATAATCTTTAATTTTTGAAACAAACAGATCCTATATCTAAATGTAAAAGGTAAGCTAGAAATTTTATAAAAGAAAATACGTAAGAAAATATTTACAACCAATACTTATTACTCACCCTTACTCCCTATAAAAGTATGTAGACTTTCACAAACAAAAAATTCTCTACACCATCATGATATGAAGAAATGCAATGCAGTGACATTAACTCTACCTGAGATGGCATCATATATCAGAGTTTAAGTGTTTAACTGCCCTTTGTCAATCTTTCTCTTCAGAGCATAATCCAGGATGTTGTTGGTTTTTCCCAGCTATTTCAATTGGTGGTCTCCAGGACAGACTCCTAAGACTTCAAATGTCAGTCAGAATCAAATTTCTACTTCACTTAAACCAATTCTCCATAAATGACAAGTTCCTAGGAGTTTGGAGAGAAAGTATGGGATAGGGTGCTTTGGGCTTGCATGACACAAATGCCAATCAGATCCCAAAACATTAGGAGTCATCCTTGTGTACAGAATCAGGCATAAACCCAAAGCACCTTTATGTATGACCCAAAACCCCAGTAACCCCAACTCAATATGCTAGAAAAACTTCAAAAAATTATTCAGTAAATCACCAATTTATCACAAAGCATTGCAAGATATTATCAATTGATAGCCAGCTGAAAATTAGAAGGTAGTTCTAAATAGACTGTCATCATAGAACATGGGGCTTATCTGGCTTCTCATCCATCAAATGGATGGTATTTATGTACTTTCTTTTGGGTACTTTTATGTAACCAGGTATGATTTTCATTGACAAGTGAATTAATCCCAGACCCTTTTCTGAATGAATCCCAGACTCTTCTCACCTAAACTTTCTGAAGGGCTGACATAGAACTAGATTTTCTATGAAGAGGTTTCTTCTCCAGGCAACCAGTGTTTATTCTTAGGTGTTTTCCCACATTTTCCTTCATTGTCATAACAAAAGAAGGCTGTATCACAGTTAACTTTTAGAAAACTCCAAAGGTCTTAAACATGATACATCAAGAACATGGATTAAAATTATGAGTCATGTTTCTTCCAAGTCATAATATTATAGGCAACACATACATACAAATAAGCATGAGCCATTAATAAAACAAAAACATGGTTTAAGATTTCTGGAATTAATCTTCTACTAAAGTAGTTATATTCTAAATGTACAGTTTTAAGTATACATATTTACATTTAACATAAAATAACATAAATTGCTATTTGAATGAACAATCAGTATTTGAAAAGATAGTCAACAATATCAGAAAAATTAAATATAATCAAAATCAAAGCTAGATAGCATTATAAACCCATTAGAATGATTCATGTTAACCTAAGTATTCTCAGAGATAGGAAGCAATAAGAACTCTTATATTATTTGGAGGAATATAATAGAATAAAATTACATTGTAAAAATGTTTCTATATAGGAATTTCTGTTTTAGTTATTGATCCAAAAAAGTAAGAGCTTATTCATACAAAAATCTGGTATATTAATTTTATAGCAATTTATTATTATTAAAAAAGTTCAGGGGATGAACAATAGTATAGCAAGTTGGTACTTGCCATGCACACCGCCAACTCAGAATTGATCCCTGCAGTTTAAATGGTCCTCAGAGTCCACCAGGAATAATTCCTGACTGTAGAGTTGGGACTAATTCCTGAGTAGTGGTGCATGTGCCCCCTCAAAAAAAAAACAATCCTCGGGGCCGGGCGGTGGTGCTGGAGGTAAGGTGCCTGCCTTGCCTGTGCTAGCCTAGGATGAACTGCGGTTCGATGCCCCGGTTTTCATATGGTCCCCCAAGCCAGGAGTGACTTCTGAGCGCATAGCCAGGAGTAACCCCTGAACGTCACCAGGTGTGGCCAAAAAACAAAACAAAACAAATCCCTCGTAAATAAATAACTAAAATCATGTTATTTAAATAAAAAATATTAATTAAAAAACCTCTAGCAATATAAAAATCCATTAGTGGAAATATGAATAAACAAAATGTTGCATGCTAATTTAATTGAACAATATTAAACAATAAAATGGAATGTAGTGAGGTATTAAAACAATTGAAATAGAAAATTATTATGCTATGTTAAAGGATCTAGATTAAAATGAGTATATTTGGTAACATTTTATTACCTAAAATTATAAAAGTCAAGATCAATTTGATCTTTGATCAAATGACAAACGACAGATCAACTGTTATCTGGGCCAATTGCGTAGAGGGTATATGGAGGTTCTATGGACTTACTGCAAAAGGAGATAAGGAAGATTTTTGTGAGCAAAAGAAAAGTTTTGCTTCTTGATACTAATAGAGGTTACAAAGGGTCCAAAGCTCCTAGAATTATTCAACTGAAAATACTATTTATTTTATGGACAATACAGTTCAATAAATTAATAAATAGTCTGAGTTCAAGAGAAAATAGAAAATCATAGAAATATGTAAATAATATACTCATCACATATTCATATACTGTTTCATATAAGACATTATTACACACACATGAGTAATTACTAATCACTTGTATAACTTCCTGCATTATGAATTTAATTACCAAAACTTAATATTTTAATGTTCATTAAAAGAAAATATATGAATAATTTAATATATTTAGAGCTGAGTTTTTCAACATTTTTGTGCAAAGGCACACTTTATTCATAAAAAAATCACAAGGCACACCACCTTAGAAAATATTTAAAAAAATTTAATCTGTGCCTATATTGATTATATGTAAAGTAATTATTTTGAATAGGAATCAAATAAACACAAAGAAATTATTTTATAATTACTTAATTATAAATAATAAAGTATTTTATAATAGTTCATAATTCTGTTTACTTAGTGCAAAAACCTTTTGGGCTGAACACAAAGCTGATATTCTGGCAGAAATCTAAGAAAGACACACACACATAGCTCTCAGTCTCTCTCTAGCTTTAGTTTTTATAGCCTATAACATACACTTTGGCTAACATATAGGCCAATCATGCCGAAGCCACATGTTATGGATGAAAGTGGAATTTTTCCCACTGCACATCAGACACTATCTCACGGCACACTACTGTGCTGCTCCACAGTGGTTAAAAACACTGATTTAGAGTATAATTAAAAATAAACATATGTATAAATGTTGATATCTATTAATATATACTCACAAAGTGCTATATGAATAAATGAAATATAAAAGGAGTATTTTTTCCTGAATTTAATGTAAAAGCTGAGGAAAATGAGGAAAGAGTAACAAGAGTTTGAACCATACTGAATTGTTTTATTTAAGTTAAAGCTAATATCTTAAAAAAATAAAAGCTAATATCTGAATACAAATATATGATAAAACATAACCATGGAATATTGTTGGGAAACTGTCTTCTTTTAGGACGTTTATACAATCTACTTTATCTGCTTTAAAATGCAAATATAGTCAGAAATATAAACCCAAGTTGCAGAAAAGGAGACATAATTGCTCAGTTCTGCTCATAGCCCATAACCTCCAACTTGTTCTCAACCACCTTTAAAAGAGATTGACTTTATAATCTACTCTTTTCTCCTGGTCTCTAAAGTTCAACTAGTTCAGATCATTTAAGTCCACACTTCAAATTCAAGTTATTATATTAAATAGTTAGAAATGAGATGTATAGAAAATGTCAGAAAGAGAGGTGGAAGGTGAAATTCTATAAGAACACTGATACAATGCTGGGAAGAACATGTGCAGAGAAGACTGATTTTAGCACATAAACAGGTGGATCAAGGAAATGCTATAATTAATTCTGTCTGTTAGAAGACTAGGTAAAGTATTTCATACAATAAAACTGTTCAAAACTAGAAATGGGGCCCTGCCCTTCCACCTCCAGAAATCCCAACCACCATCACAAGAGCCCCAAGCCAGCTCAGGACAGAAAGGTGATATACTGCCAACCACCTCTTACACAATTAAACAGACCACTCTTTTTAAAAACCCTGAAACTCCAGCATTCCAACCCACTTAATGCAAAAAACAATGGGGGAAACTAAGAGACCAGCAGCTGGGGATATGGAGAGAAATCCTAGCAAATTTCCGAGACTGCAAAAACACACAAACCCTATAGATGAGGACCTAAAATCAGAATTAAATGCCTTAACAACGGAGTTCAAGGAATCACTAACCAAAGAATTTAAGAAATCTATAGATGAAAGATTCAATCAAATCAAAGTAGAACGCTATCAGAAGATGAGAAAATCCATACAAATGGAACTAGGAGAACTAATAAAACATGCTAGCAAGCCTTAATAGCAGGATTACACACATAAAAAAATCCTATAGATGATCTTAGCCAGAAATAAACATCTAACCCCATCCAAAAAATGGGTAGAAGAAATGATAAACACTTCCTCAAAGAAGAGATACAAATGGTCAAAAGAGAAATCAAAAAATTCTCCATGGGGCCAGAGAGATAACATGGAGATAAGGCGTTTGCCTTTCATGCAGAAGGATGGCGTTTAGAATCCCAGCATCCCACATGGTGGTCCCTAGTGCCTGCCAGGGACGATTTCTGAGAGTAGAGCCAGGAGTATCTCCTGAGCGCTGCCAGGTGTGACCCCCAAAAAGAATAAAAACAAAACAAAACAAAATGCTCCATGTCACTAATCATCAGGGAAAAGCAAATCAAAACAATAGTGAGGTACCATGTCATGCCACAAAGACTGGCACACATCACAAAGATCAGTGCTGGGGGAGTGCATCACAAAACAATCAGTGCTGGGGGAGTGTGGTGAGAAAAGAACACTCATTTACTTCTGGTGAGCGTGCCATCTTGTTCAGCCTTTATGGAAAACAATATGGAGATTCCTTAAATAACTGGAAATCAAGCTCTCATATGATCCAGCAATATCACTCCTAGAGATATATCCTAAGAACACAAAAACACAACACAAAAATGCATTTTGCACATCGATATTCATTGCAGTGCTATTTACAATAGCCAGATGCCTGACAACAAATCAATGACTAAAGAAACTGTGGTATATATACACAATGAAATACTGTAGCTATCAGAAAAGATGAGGTCATGAAATTTACCTATATATATATATATATATATATATATATATGGACATGTAATCTATTATGCTTAGTGAAATAATTCAGAAGTAGAAAAATAGACACAGAATAGTCTGTCCAATCTATGTGTTTTAAGAAAAGTAAAAAACGGGGGCTGGGCGGTGGCGCTGGAGCTAAGGTGCCTGCGCTAACCTAGGACGGACCACGGTGCGATCCCCCAGTTCCCCATATGGTCCCCCGTGGCTGCCAGGAGCGACTTCTGAGTGAATAGCCAGGAGTAACCCCTGAGCATCACCGGGTGTGGCCCAAAAAACAAAACAAAAAAAAAGTAAAAAACATTATTGTAATAATAATACACAGAGATATTGAGATGAGGGATGGAAAGTCAGGACCACGATATGAAGTTTGTCATAAAGAGTGGAGAGTTCAATTGGAGAAATAACTACACTGACAACTACCATGACAATGGTAGTAAGAGAAATAGAATACCTGTCTTAAAGGCAGGTAAGGGGAGTGGTGGAGGAGGGAGATGGAGGACATTGGTGGTGGGAATGTTGAATTGGTGAAGGGAAGTGTTCTTTTTTCATATTGATAACTGAAACCCAAGTAGAAACATATTTTTAATTATGGTTCTTAAATGAAAAAAATTAGTTTGCAAAATTCCAGGGAAATGCAAAATGTCGTTAGATTTTTAAAGCTCTTTATTGAATGTTTCTCAATTGCTAGGATGTTTTTTTAAACACTGATGATATTACCGGCATCTTTTACTATACTTATGCAAAATAAAAACTACTTTTGTAAGTTCTGAACTGGAGTTCCTGCCTCTTGCAGAGGACACTAGAACAGGACTTAAAATTTTTTGAACAAAGAAGGGGCAATTGTTAGGTTACACCTTATTTTACCTCAAACAAAGATCATTCCAGTTCCTTTCTATGTTTGTTTACTACTTAGATTTACACCAAAACAGAGATTGTCTTACTTGTAAATCTGGGTGGGAATGGCTCAGGATAATCTGACCTATGTCCTTACTGTTCCACCCAGGGGTGATCTCTTTTACTCAATAAAAACAGCAGTTCTGGCAGGAAGCTTGCTATTCATATTAGGTAGAAGACTACATGTGTTTAACTCTCAAAAAATAAATAAATAAAAGGAAAATAAATTGATTTAGTTTTGAAAGCATGTTAGTAAATAACTTCCCAAGTATTTTAAAGTAAAACAATAAACAGGATTATTTACATGACTGTACAGAGATTAAGTTCACAACGTTATAAAGGTTTAAATGTGTCCCAAGAAATACAGGTTTAACAGACAAAAGCACATTTATTTATATATATATATATGTATATATATAAATGTTGCTATAATATAAAAATGAGTTAAAAAATAAAAATGAGGGAGCTGGGCGGTGGCGCTGGAGGTAAGGTGCCTGCCTTTCCTGCTCTAGCCTAGGACGGACTGCGGTTCGATCCCCTGGTTTCCCATATGGTCCCCCAAGCCAGGGGCCAGAAGTAACCCCTGAGCGTCACCGGGTGTGGCCCAAAAACCAAAAAAATAAATAAATAAATAAATAAATAAAATAAAATAAAAATGAGTTATTAAAATAATACACATTATAATCAGACTGGAGAGATAGCATGGAGGTAGGGTGTTTGCCTTGCATGCAGAAGGACAGTGATTTGAATCTCGGCATCCCATATGATCTCCCAAGCCTGCCAAGAGCAATTTCTGAGCATAGAACCAGGAGCACTGCCGGGTGTGATTCAAAAACAAAAAAACACTCAAAAATAAAAAAGAAAGAAAAGGAAAGAAAACATTATAATAAATCATAAACCTTCAACTGTCTATCTTTACATCTGAAAAATAGATCATTTTCCTTATATAGTAGTATGCATATATTAAACAACCAAGAATTTTAAATAGTTTGACTCCAAGATGTAGTAAAACAGCTGAAACTACAGTCTAAAAATAGTGTCAAGTTTCAGTGCATATAAACAACTTAATTTCATATTTTAAAAGACACAATAAAATCTTTGTTGGCATAAGTCGTGGGAGCCCAGCCCATGATGCAAAAGTGATGGGAGAAGCATGCCAAGGGAGAAGAACAGCTGCTCCATATTACTCTGAGGCAAATTTTTCTAGTCAATAATCCCAGAACAGCTCTGGGGGGATAGGGAGGAGGGAAACTCCTCCCCATGTATTTTCAATCTGGAGAGGGAGGCTGCAGCTGGACCCAGAAGACCCCACATGCCTGGACTCCTTCTCCTCTTCTACTGGTAAGGCTGGGAATCTGGACAGACAGCTGACCAAAGGCCTCCTGGGCTGACCACTTGGTCCTGGAGACCGAGATCCTCCCATGTCAGACTGGCCTTCTAGATGGTTCCTAGGAAAGGAAACAGAATGCCAAAGATTTGGATAATAACACTCAAATAGATCTTTAAAATCAGTCTATATGTGGACGTGACTTTCCGCACTGACTCCAAGCCGAAACCATAAACAATATATAGCCCCTATCATGTATTGCCTCTCCCCTACCCCTGTGTCTCTTCTACCCCCTCATCTCCCAATCCTGATCCGTTATCTTCCCCTAATTTAAACCTCTTTATCCTTAGTTCCTAACTCGGTAGGCACCAAGACCGACCTCCTGTCCCAACAGACCACCTTCCAGCTCCACAGTGAAAGACACCCTCTGGGTCCCAGTTCTCAAGCCTCAGCAAAGAACTACAACCAGCACGCCTGCTGACTCATGCTTGATGGCCCCTTGTACCCCCACCAAATCGTGGACTGTTGCATGATACAGGAATCAGTTTCAGCAAAATCCCCAGCTCAAGGACACTATAGGGTTACGTAATGCCACAAAGCATGTCTCAAACTCAATTCCAAGGTCTGTGGCTTTTTTCTCCCCACAAGAATATATCAAAAGACCTAATTGGGAGTTTTATATTGCCTATGGAAGCTCAATACCTGTATAATAATACATCTTAAGATGTGTATTCATAAATATACAGGTAGTCTCCTCCACCACTTGTTTATTCGAATTCCTTTTCTTTTTAACTCAGTTTTATTTATTTGTTCTATTCTAATATATACATTTTTTCTCTATCCTTACCATTTTTGGTGCTGCTTGGTACAAAAAGCCTTGACTGGGATAAAAGCTCAGATCAAAACCAGACCACAAAGACTGTGTGTGAAGCCTGTCATCCTTACCCAGAATAGCACCAACAGCACAGTATGACACCATATGTTTTTGTATGGACACAGTGAAAAAAAGGGGAAACACAGAAAGAAGATAATATCTTCTGGGGATAAGAACTCACAGTTTTTATTGCAAAGGGTGCCTCCCATCCTGAACATGTGTCATGTGGATACAACGTAGTCTCCAGGAGATTGGACAGTGTTAGTACAATCCCAAACCCCAGATCCCAGACGTAGAACTGATACAGCTGCAGGCGACACCACCAGGAACTAAGCTCCATTGGGAAATTTATAACACTGCTCTGGCACCAACTTGAGCCAGTTGTGATATGACAACAAGAAAAGGACAACTTGACCAAAGACCAGGTTGTCTTATCACATTACCTAACACTAAATGGAAATCAGAAGAGGTATTGTCCTTTTAACTGTCAAAAATAAGAGCACTAACAACAGAAAACTGACTTTGACAACCGTGACTGAACAGAACCTACCTTGGAAGCAATAAAGAAAACCCTACCCTAGGCTGAGCCCAGGACTCCAGCAACAACAACAACAACAACAAGAAGATGTCTTATTGCAGAGGCCCAACATGGACAACAGAGACTGAGCAGAACCTTTGGATCCATAATATCCTAGGCTTCCGCTTAGGGACTGAACGAAAACAGGGAGCAAGTGTTACAGAAGACTGAAAACAACAACAATGATGGTTGGGAACCTCTAGAACCATAAAGATTCTATCCTAGACCCTGACTTATAACCTGTGCAAATACCAAGATTACTGGCTACAGTGGCTTGATTTTCTCACACACAACTGAGAGGAAAGTTTCCTGACACCACAAACAAACCTTTGGGATGGGGTAACAGTATATATGGAGCCAGGGGTTAATCCCATGATGGTATGCTTCAAGGATGGAGAAACCCTGAATCTCTTAGGCCACGGGAATTCCCTTTCTTCCTGAATGCTTACTGTGCCTATGCAAAAAAAAAAAGTTGTGGAAAGCCAAACCCTGCCACTCCAGTACCCTTACTTTCTCTTGTTTTGTTTTGATTTGCTATTTTTTTACTTTATTTTCCTTCTCTTTTTTCTTCCACTTTTCTCTTTCTTTTTAACTCTTGTGGCTATTATTTGGTGAATTTGGTGATTTATTTTTATTTTTATATGATGAGTGCATTTTTTTCTATTTTCTTCCATTTTTTCCTCTTTTTTCCTCTTTCTTTTTTTAATTTTGTTACCAAAGTAATTTTTCTCCCTTTTTTCTTATCCCTTTTATCTCCAATAACGGTGGAATGGATGCTCAATCGACAACAAACTGTAAAATGGAGACCAGTTGCACTAGCATTCTGGGGGTAACAGAGGGAGATATGAGATTCATGCTGGGAACAGGGGTGGAGGGAGGACAGCACTGGTGGTGGGAATGCCCCTCATTCATTATCACTATGTACCATAAATGATGCAGTGAAAGATTTGTAATGCACTTTGCTCACAATAAAAATTTAAAAAAAAACTATAAAAATAATCCCAGAACAACACATAAGAACACTACACTGCAAAGGTCACAATTGTTAACAACATAGAACCCCACCATAATTTGTGAATGAAGATGGTAGTGTAGAAGATCCAGCTATTACCAGATACCTAAATTGTCTCTCTAATAAGGACTTTAGGGATGAAGTGTTGAGAATGTTTGAAGAACACAAAGAGAGACCGAACTGGAGAGATAGCACAGTGATAGGGCATTTGCCTTGCATACAGCTGATCCAGAATGTATTGTGCTTCGAATCCTGGCATCCCCTATGGTACACAGTGCCTGCCAGGAGCAGCTTGTCAGTGCAAAGGTAGGAGTAACCCCTGAGCACCACTGGTTGTGACAAGAAAAAAAGAAAAGAAAGAAAGGTGTTTGCCTTGCGTGCAAGTTTGTTGTATGTAGAATAAGTAAATACTTGAAAAACTGTTATTCAAATTTATTATCAGTATAAATTTTCATAATTTTCAAAATTGCTTGCAGAATTGTTGATATGTACCATTCTCACTGTTAGGAGATGCTATCTTTTGGTTTTATTTGTATTTTTCCATAATAAGTGACTATGAACACTTTTTTATATACTTACTTGCCATCCTCATGTCCTTTCCTGGAAATTTATCTTCATTTCCTATTAAAGTAAGTCCTCAGTTTCCCAACACCAGAACACTGGAGAGACATGGTTCTGGAATCAGATGGCAATCTAGAAAATTCTTCACACACACACACCCCCCACATACACACACACACATGATATGTAGAAAGAAAAGGCTTTGAAGAGTTTTCCACATTATCCTTCACTCTTAGCAGGCCATTAATTCAAGATGCTCCCGGAGATCCAGAAAACTTAAGGGCTACTCTCTGTCTGACAGAGCAATTTAATCTGAGGGAAAATGTCACACCTGAAAGATGGGACCATCCTGTTTCAACACCAATCCAAGATGCTACATCCAATGAGTAGCAATGCATATACTGATTAAGGTAGAAACAGACAAATCCCATAATCCCACAATTTCCTTTGCCACTTCTTGATAAAGTCATTACACTGGTCAGAAAATTCATTGTAGTACTTAGTGCAAAAACTAGCATATGTTTACTATATAATCACTATATGTTCAGTAATAAAAGCTGTATGTATAATAAGTGATTAATTAAACAGTGAAATAGTCTGCAACCACAAGAAAAAAGTAAAACTATGAGTTTTTTTTCCAGCAACTTTAGCTGGAACTGAAGTGTCTCATACTGTTTGAAATAAGCCAGAATGGAGCATTTGTTTCTGCACATATCAAACATTTTGGGGGAGGGGAGCCACATCCAGTGATGCTCAGGGGTTAGCCCTGGCTATGCATTCAGAAATCACTCTTGGTTTGGGACGCTGGAATTCTAATCACCACCATCTGTCCTGTATTGGCTGTATGTAAGGCATAACACCCAACATCTGTGCTATTGCTCCAGCCCCACATATCAATCTTTGTGTCAATCTCTAGTACCTCATATGGAACCTTGCAAAAAAGAAATAATCCCTGAGCATTGAACCTGTAGTAAATTCTGAGTACAGTAGGGTGCAACATGAAAAGAAAAATCATTAAGTAAAAAAAATAATAATCTGGAGGGAACAGAAAGGTAACTGAATAATCTCAATCATCTATAGTGTTTAGGAAAGAAAGTAAAAATATAGATAATATTTACTGCTAGCAATCCTGGAAACTAGAGTATGGACTGTGAACACCATTTTGGGGGAGTAGGTGAGCATGGGAAAGGATAGTGAAGGGCACTCTGGTGGTGGTATGAGGTAAGATTACTGCATATACAAAGACCATAAAAGCTATTATAATTTAAAAAATATAAATAAAAGATAAAGTTAAACCTCTAAATAAGAATTTTAGTATGACTGATATGATAGTTCAAGTTCTAACAAATTAGCAGATTGGAGGGTTAAGCAACAAACTATTTCTTACTTTTCAAAAGCCTGGGTGTTTAAGATCAAAGCCACAGACAGAGTGTTTTCTGAGCTCAAAGATTTCTGGGTCCTCACAGAGAAGAAGGTGGAGCATGCTCCTGGGGTTTCTAGTTTAGTTTATTGATCTAGGCATTATAGCTCTACTCTCATGACTAATCAGCTTCCCAAAGCACCACCAGCTAAGATTATATCACCTTAGGGTTCTTTATTTTAAAACACTGGTCTGAAAGGATTCATATATTTAATTTCTAACACAGTATAGATTTATATTTTATTCAATATAATGGACTGCATTTCTAATACAGCATAGATGTGTATTTCATTCAGTTAATGACTTTTCTATATAATTTTTCAACCATAAGGGGTAATGCCAAGATGGAATCTTTAAAGAAGAAGAAGAGGAGCCGGAGAAGGACGGTGGTTCGAATCCCAGCATCCCATATGGTACCCCAAGCTTGCCAGAAGCAATTTCTGAATGTAGAGCCAGGAATAACCCCTGAGTGCTACCGGGAGTGACCCCCAAAAAAAAAAACAAAACAAAGCAAAACAAAGGAAAGCAAAACAACGCCCCCCCCCAAAAAAAGAAGAAAACTATAGCTGGATAGAAATCTTTAAGATAGATAGATGGATAGAAAGTATTTAAGGAGATTTATTTCAGGAATAAATAATGACTTTATCTTAAGTTTAGGCTTTGATTTCTGCAACAAGGCTATCAAAAATATAGTTTCCACAAAAAAATTGCTGTGTTAATGGGCTTTCCCTGCATTAGACCCAGTCTTGACCTTTTTATTCTCAATTGAACCTGCTTTGATAGTTTGAATGAGATAAAGTGACTTTAATATTACGAGTCTTTCTTGGTCATGAATTTTGTCATATGAAGCCAGAACTGTTTGAGGATGGGGTGATAGTGTTGCACTTATAGGCTCCTGAATTGTTCTCCAAGTGGGACCATTGCTTCTCCTGAACAGGAACTAGGATATCTGGCTCAGATGATTTACCAGAAGCAGTTACTGTTTAATGTGAAGGTTGTCCAGTTTCATTTTCCTGGTGCTGCTGTGCTTGCAGAAAATTGGCTTGTGAATTAGAGAAGAATCCAAGTGGGAGATGAAATCAATGCCATTTGAGTAGCATCCCCAAGACAGGTTTAAAAAGCTCTGCCTCCTCTATTTTGTTGTTGTTACTCTTTGTAACAGCCCTCCCTGAGTTGTCTTGTACTTTACAGTCTTCAGTGTATCCAAATTACTCAAGTACCTATCTTAAAGTTTCCTGATACTTAGTAGAAAATTCCACTTGGCTTTCCCAGCAGAAACACAATCAACATTTAAAAAAAAATCAAACCAATTTTCTTCCATAAAAATTCAATCCCTTTTCCAAAATTCTATATTGTTATTAGTTGGCTGGACTATCTAGAGAGCAATGGAAAGCTATATATATACATATATATGTATATATGTATGTATATACATATATAAGGCTTATATATATGTATATATACATATATAAGGCATATATATAAGCTATATATATATATAAGCCTTCAAAATAGCATTCGGCATGATAAAATAAATCAATGTGGGGACGATATAGAAATCCCCATTGAGGAGTCCCAGCAGTGGCATGGTGTTAGCCTAGGAAGGATCACTGTTCTATCCCCCAGCGTCCCTTTTGGTCCCCCAAGCTAGGAGCAATATCTGAGAGCATTGCCAGGAGTAACCCCTGAGCGTCACCAGATGTGACCCAAAAATCACCCCCCCAAGAAAAAGAAATCCCCATTGAGGGTTCCAAAACATAGTACAGAAAGTAGGAAGCTTGACTGCTTAATTTGTATGCAGACTAATGGGATGTGTGCCTGGTACCATGTATACTACACCGTGGTCCTCTGAGTCTTCATAGGAGTGATCCCTTAAAGCAAAGGCAGGATTATGCTCTTACCTTTGGGTGTGTTCTCTAAACAAAACATAAAAACAAATATAAAATGGGCTGGAGAAATATAATAGTGGGTAGGGCAGTTACATTGCATTCAACATTCCGTTAGTTTCCCAGAGCATTGGTAGGGGAAATTCCTTACTGCAAATACAGGAGTAAGCCCTAAATACTGCTGGATGTGGCCTCTCCCACCCCCCCAAATCATCTATTGAAAAATAAATGTTAAAATAATAATGATTAGGTTTATCACCAAAAATAGAAAACTTGCTAATAGCCATGCTATTTATGCATTATGAAAATCTTTTATATCACTATACCTTATATTTAGTTCTGATGTTCAAGATAATATGCAACATTCTCTAATATCTGATATCTGAATGTTTGTAGTACTAAGAAAATAGAAGTTTGACATAATTAAAACATTAGAAAAAGAGTTAAAGATTGTCAGAAATTTGTAATACTGTTGATGGAATTTCCAATACTGACTGATACCCTGATAGAAAATGGTTTAAAATATCTTGGCAGATGGCAGCTGTCAGCAGGGAGAGAAGCATTGATCTATCATTACTTTATTATGTTGTCCTCTTAGACCATCAAAACTTCTCATTCAATTAGTTGTTAATCTAATCATCATTTCTATATATACTTAATATAACAAATGGACATCAAAGCAAATAAAGATAACATCCATATGTTTGTGGGCATTAATAACATTTAAACAGGAATCTGAAGTGAATCAAAGCTAAAAGCTATCTATTTCTATTGTGTGATATAGGCAATTTATATACTCCATCACAACTAACATCTTCAAAAATTTGTTTGCTAAATCCATAGCTAAGTATATGGTTAAATCTGTTAAATGCATCAAGAGGTAAACAATGTATATGCCTTATATTTTTTTAAACCAGGACTAGTTTACTGAAAAGTGAATTAAGTGACAATCTACATCCAATAGCTCATATGATTTAAAAATAACTAAGAACTAATTTGAGATATCACCCACATATATTTGAGATATCAAATAACTCAAATTATCTATGTCTGCTCTGGAAATAAAAACTCTTGGATTATCCAGTGCACAAAAAAAGAGAGGGAGAGTATAATCTCACACTTCTTTTGAGAATGTAGTTGTGCTAAACCCATTCAGGATGCAATGGTTGCCATCACTGCAACTGCATTTGGTTTTCTTCAGGAAAATGGATATATTTGAATGTTTCATGTCCAGCTCTGCAATTCTGAGTTTAAAAAAAATTTCTACCCAGACAAGCCTGATTCTTTAAGAGAAGACTTGATCTTGGCCACACTCACTGTGTCTTGTTCTCTCAGACCCATGGACAGTCTTACCTCATTTCTGCCAGCACAGGGTGAGATTTCTGTTCTGATAGCTAAGAAACGATAATCTTTCAAATTCTGTTTCCATCCCAAGTGAAGACAAATTTCCTTTTCTCTATATTTTTCTATTTATATATTTTTAGCATTCTATTAAGAACTTCAAGATACTGATATTGCAAACTCAGAAAATCTTTATTTCTTAGAACCAAACAATAAACAAAATATCTGTGGTTTTAGAAAATTTTCTGCATACATTTTAATGGTGAATAATTTTCATAATTTTTATCTCTTCCCATCTTGAAATTTCCCTCTTAAAAAGGAGGCATTATATTCCTACATTACAGAAAAGGAAAATAAGACAATCAAAACACAATACATTCAAATTAATTTTTAATTGGGTCACTGTGCCACATATATACAAAATGCATATTGTTCATTTCTAAATGGGTCAAGCTGCTATTGAGATCAAAGGAAAGGAACAAATAAAGGCAGGTAACAAAGGCTTAATTTCAAAGTAGTGGATAGGAAATTATAGATAACCACCAGGAAAAAAGCACTTGGTCAAAGATCTAGAGTTAGTACTTTGGGGTAGAGTTTAGGAGTAATCTATTAGCATTGCTTTGTGGACAGAGTTTGGAAATAGTCTAATAGTTTTGCATTTTGGGAACAAAAAGAGCTGACTGATTGTGTGTGTGTGTGTGTGTGTGTGTGTGTGTGTGTGTGTGTGTGTGTTGAACCAAAACAAGGAGCAGAGCTCAAAAGCTTTTATCACATTTAAACAACTCTGATATAATGATAAAACAAAGATAGCATTTTTTCTATAGAAACTTAGTGAAGAATATATCTAGCTCAGAGCAGCCATCAATATTCAGTAACATGTAGTCAAGAGAGGTAAACCCAGGGTAATTGCTGATGACTAGTGAACTCATCCAAGAAATCTCTAAATTATGGTTCTGCAAACTTGCTCATCACCTGCACTAAGTCCCTAGCACAGGCACCTTGGGAGTCAAAGCTTGAATAAAATCGCTTCCATGTACTCCAGTGTCTTTCCAAAGTCAGTTAAAAATCAGGATGAGAAGATGAGGCCACAGTGAAAGCGAAGAAGTACGGTCTTTGCCTTGCATGAAGTTAACCCAAGACCATCCCAGGTTTGAGGCCCAGCATCCCACATGCCCATATTATCTCCTGAGCCTACCAAGAATAATTTTTGAGAGAAGAGCCAGGAATAGCCCCTGAATGCTTTTGGGTATGTCCCAACCCCCCTCCCAAAAAATAAAAAAGATGAAGAAAGGAATGTGATCTATTTATTAAAAAATGGTCATCTAGTATAGATCACAGGGACACCTAGAGAGAGACTAGGATGCAGAAGAAACTAAAAATACTGAATGCTTTCTGAATCATGATAATATGAGGGAGACAATCTCTTTAGCTTAATGTCAAATTGATTTACTTTAAACAAACAGTGGTTAATTGAAGAAATATTTTTTAAAATAACACTTTTAATATTAAACTTTAAAAATTCCCCCATCACATTTTCTTGGAAAGTTTTTAAATAATAAACTCACTTGCTCACTTTTTCATTATTGTGTATCTGTGTGGCAGAGGTGGAAATTGGAAAATTTCTAAGGAAAAGAAACATATTTTTACACTCTTGCACATTGTAATTTTTTTTTTTTTGGTTTTTGGGCCACACCCAGTGACACTCAGGGGTTACTCCTGGCTATGCGCTCAGAAGTCGCTCCTGGCTTGTGGGACCATATGGGGAGCCGTGGGATCTAACCGTGGTCCGTCCTAGGCTAACGCAGTCAAGGCTGGCATTGATCATATCTTCTCTCATGCTCTTTGTCAAATAAATACCTTAGGCTGTAACTCCACCCCATTTATGGGCAGGGTCTTGGGAATCGGAGATGACCTGTAACTTTACCTGCAGACCCTGCCCATATCAAGGGAGGGGTCTTGGAAAGGTACTTAAGGGCTTTGACCCAGAGGAAAGGCGCTTTTGGTCTTTGGCTTTTGCCCGGTTGGACCTTTGCCAGCTTGGAAGGCAGAGGAAAGATGGCTGAGAGAAGTTAAGACGCAGGGCTAGATAAGAACGGCTAAATGCTTAATTTAATATAGGCTAAATGCTTAATTTAATATAGGCCACTCATGTGGTGGCTAGGGTATGAATAAAGCTGTTACTTCCTGAAGCCTGCATGTGAGTGAGATTTCTACTCATTGCTCTCATGAACCTCTCCAGACCCGGTTAATCGGGGTTTTGGAGCCATATGGTCCAGAGCCTAAAGACAGAGGCCTCCATCCACCATCCAAGTCAATCATAAGGCCTAATTTACTACATTAGACTGCTTGATACAATCTCATTACTCCTTTATTTTTCTCTAAGGGTGTTTGCAAAGTCTATTTGAGTTATATGCTATATGCACTACAAAAATAATTTTTGAAGGTTAAGGACTAAGGGATGATACAAGGTCTGAGGTTCTTGCTTTGTCCACAGATAACACAGATTTATTCCTCGACACTCGGCATGGTCCTCAAGTACTGACAGAAGTGAACTCTGAGCACTTCTGTGTGTGGGCCCAAGAAAATAAGTAAATATATAAATGAGAAGTTTGAGATAAGTGAATAGTTAGAAACTAACTCTTAAAATCTTTATAATAACTTTTTCAAATACTTTCATTATTCCAATGCAAAAAAATGCCATAAGAAATAAAATGCTCCAAATAAATTTCAGAAGTGTTTGATCATCTTTGAAGAATGTCATAGATATCTATAGAGGAATCGCTTAAATCTGTACAATGCTTTGGGGAGTATTGCCATTTTAATGTTAATCCTGCCAATCCATGTGCAGGGTATGTGTTTCCATTTCTACATGTTTTCTCTTATTTCTTAAAGCAGGGTTTTATAGTTTTCTTCCAGTACTATGTTGATTAGGAATGGTGAGAGAGGACAGCCCTGTCTTGTACCAGAATTAGAGGAAATGCTTTTAGTTTTTTCCATTGAGGATAATATCTGCCATTGGCTTGTGGTAGATACACTCAAGTAGATTGAGAAAAGTTCCTTTCATTCCCATCATGCTGAAAGTTTTGATCAAGAATGGGTTTTGGACCTTATGAAATGCTTTCTCTGTGTCTATTGATGATCATGTGATTTTTATTTTTCTTGTTGTTGATGTTGTGTAGCACAACACCCTCAAATAGCTAAAGCACTCCTTGGGAAAAGGATTATGGGAGGCATTACTTTCTCCAACTTTAAATTGTATTACAAAGCAATAGCTATTAAGACAGTATGGCATTGGAATAAAGACAGACCCTCAGATCAGTGGCTTGATACTCAGAGAATGTTCCCCAGACATACCATCATCTAATTTTTGATTAAGTAGCAAGTGGAGCAAGGAAAGCCTTTTCAACAAGTGGTGTTGGCACAACTGGTTAGACACTTGCAGAAAAGCGAACTCAGACCCCCAGCTAACATCATGTATGAAGGTCAATTCCAAATGGATTGAAGACCTTGATATCAGACCTAAAACCATAAGGTATATAGAACAACATATAGGTGAAAACACTCCATGACATCAATATTAAAGGCATCTTTAAGGAGGAAACAGCACTCTCCAAACAAGTGGAAGCAGAACTAAACAGATGGGACTATATTAAGCTGAGAAGCTTCTCCACCTCAAAGGAAATAGTGCCCAGGATACAAGACCCACCCACTGAGTTGGAGAAACTATTTACCCAATACCCATCAGATAAGGGGCTAATATCCAGAATATATAAGTCACTGACAGAAATTTACAAGAAAAAAATCTAATTCCATCAAAAAATGGGGAGAAGAAATAGACAGATACTTTGTTAAAGAAGAAATAAAAATGGCCAAATGGCACATGAAAAAATGTTTCACATCAATAATCATCAGGGAGATGCAAATCAAAATAACTATGAAGTACCAACTCATGCCACAGAGATTGACACACATCACAAAGAATGGCAATAAGCAATGCTGGTGGGGATGTGGTGAGAAAGGAACTCTTATTCACTACCAGTGGGAATGCCATCAAGTGCAACCTTTATGGAAAGTAATATGGAGATTTCTCCAAAAGCTGGAATTTGAGCTCCCATATGATCCAGTTACATAACTCCTAGAGATATACCCTAGGAACAGAAAAATACAATATAAGAATACCTTCCTCACAGATATATTCATTATTTTGCTAATTACAATAGCCAGACTTTGGAAACAACCAGGATGACCATCAATATATGCTTGACTAAAAAAAGTGGTGCATATAAACAATGGAATATTATGCAGCCGTCAGGAGAAATGAAATCATGAAATTTTCCTATGCATGGATGTACATGGAATCCATTATGCTGAGTGAAATAAGTCAGAGGGAGAGAGATAGACATAGAAGAGTCTCCCTCATCTATGGATTTTAAGAAAAATAAAAGTCATTTTTGCAATAATCTTCAGAGAAAAAGAGAGGAGGGCTGGTAGGTCCAGCACAAGATGAAGCTCACCACAAAGAGTGGTGAGTGCAGTTAGAGAAATAACTACACTGAGAACTATCATACCAATGTGAATGAATGAGGGAAGTAGAAAGCCTATCTAGAGCACAGGTGGATATAGTTTGGGGAGGAAGGAAATTTGGGACATTGGTGATGGGAATGTTTCACTGGTGAAGGGGGGTGTTCTTTACGGACTGAAACCCAACAATCATATTTGTAAGCAAGCTGTTTAAATAAAGATATTAATAAAAATCAAAAAGAAAAATATTAATGGAAAAGAAACATTTTAACACTTTTTTGGATTTTTTGTTGTTTTATTTTTGTGCCATACTCAGTGACACTCAGGGGTTACTCCTGGCTCTGCACTCAGAAATTGCTCCTTGCTTGGGGGACTATATGGGATGCTGGGGGATTGAAATGTGGTTTATCCTAGGTCAACCACATGCAAGGCAAACGCAGTGGCTCTGACTCTAAAACATTTTAACTTTTAAAAAAAGGAAACTGATGAAAAACTCTTATCAGGGGGCCGGGTGGTGGCGCTGGAGATAAGGTGCCTGCCTTGCCTGCGCTAGCCTAGGACGGACCGCGATTCGATCCCTCGGTTTCCCATATGGTCCCACAAGCCAGGAGTGACTTTTGAGCGCAGAGCCAGGAGTAACCCCGAGCGTCACCGGGTGTGGCCCAAGAAACAAAAAACAAAAAAAAAAAACCTCTTATCAGTTTGCACATTAGACTCTTTTTGCTTTTGTTTCATTTTCTTGAACCATATACATGGATTCCATTCATGTAGGTTACTCACAACAGATACTCTAACATCAATTAAATAAAAAAGTAAAAACGAAATTATGTAAAAACTAATGAGCCTTGATATAAAGTAAAAACTAAAGAGCCCAGTTCAAGTCAATGCTGTGAATTTCTCTATGCCTAAAAGATCACAGCACTAGGTAGTATCCTTCCATATCAAAGGTTCCAATTTTTAATAGGTAGACACATATGAACCACAAAACCATTCCTTAATATTCAAACATGTAAGAGTTCTATAAGGTTTCAATAGTCTTGGGAAAATCAATTTTCTCCATATACAAACAAAACTCTGAGAAATAAGATTACTTCTCATAAAGAAACACAAGAATCTTATACCATTCACAAAGGTCAAATCAAATGGAGTAATGACCTTGAAATCAGACCTGGAGCCATAAGATGTATATAGAACAGCACGTAGGTAAAATACTCCGTGACATTGAGAATGAAGGCATCTTTGAGGAGGAAATAGCACTCTCCAAACAAGTGGATGCAGAGATAAACTAATGGGACTATATTAAGCTGAGAAGAGTCTGCACCTCAAAGGAAATATTGCCCCGGATACAAAAGCCACCCACAGAATTGGAGAAACTGTTCACCCAATTCACATCAAGCAGGGGGTTAATATCTAAAATATACAAGGTACTGACAGAACATAACAAGAAAAAAAAATCTAACTCCATCAACAAATGGAGAGAAAATATTAACAGACATTTCTTCAAAGAAGAAATACAAATGGCCAAAAAGACATCTGAAAAAATGTTCCACATTACTAACCATCAGGGAGATGCAAATCAAAACAACTATGAGGTACCATCTCATGCCACAGAGACTGGGACACATCAAAAAGACCAAGACCAATCAGTGCTCGCAGAGATATGGAAAGAAAGAAACTTTCATTTACTGCTAGTGGGAATGCCATATCTAGTCCAACCTTTATGGAAAACACACACACACACACACACACATATACACACAACTGGAAATTGAGCTCCCAGATGATTCAGCTATACCCTAGAGATATACCGGAGGGATACAAAAATACAATACAAAAATCCCTTCCTCACACCTATTATTTGTTGCAGTGCTATTTATAATAGCCAGGCTCTGGAAACAACCAAGATGCCCTTCAAAAGAGAAATGGTTATAGAAACTGTGGTTTCTTTACATATACACAATGGAATATTATGCAGCCATCGGGAGCAATGAAGTCATGAAGTTCTCCTATATGTGGCTGTACATGAAATCTATTATGCTGAGTGAAATAAGTCTGAGGGAGAGAGATAGGTACAGAATAGTCTCACTCATCTATGTTTTTTTTTAAGAAAAATAAAAGGCATTATTTTAATAATGCCCAGAGAAAGTAGAGATGAGTGCTGAAGCTCCAGCTCATAATACAAAGCTCACCGCAAAGAATGGTGAATGCAGTTAAATAATAACTACACTAACAACTACCATGACATTCTTAATGAGTGAGAGAAGTAGAATGTCTCTAATACAGACAGGTTATGGGAAAGAGGAAGGGAAGGCATTGGTGGTGGGAATGTTGCACTAGTGAAGGGGGAGGGGAATGTTCTATTTATGACTGAAACCCAACTATAATCATGCTTGTAATCATGGTGCTTAAATACAGATTTTGTAGGAAAAAAAAGAGTGGGAAAGAGCAGAAATTTTCCCAGGAATGAAGGAGAAACCTAAGCAAGGATATTTGTTTTGAAAGTAATCTCTGTACTATTCTCTTTCCAAACATATTTCCCAGGTGCAATCACCATAATTTCTGTTTTTTCTTTCTGATTTTCATAGATGCTTTTTATTCTCAATTTTTTTCCTTTCCATTTTGGTGTTGCTTTTAGTATTTTCTATTAATACATCTTAACTTTTCTTAGCTATACTCACATTTGTCATATGGGAAAGTATATCAATATACAAACTTTCTTTTCACTTAAAGTCAAAGAATAGTTTAAATTCTATGTGTATTTATCAGAATCACTTTCAGTGAGCTTTATTTTTGATAATGTCTGTTTATATATTTATAATATTCTAATTAAAAAAAGAATATTATAAACATGGACTCTGGGATGAAACAATTTGTATTCAAGTTCACAAACCAAAAGCAAAAGACGCAAATAAAACAAAATGTAAGCTTGCATATTCCAGTTTTCAGTAATCTTCAATAGAGTAGATATGTGGCATTTTTGATGTCATATATTATGCTCTAATTTCCTCACTTGGAAAACTGTGATTGAAACCACCAACTGGCTCCAAAAATTATTGTCAAATTAAATAAAATCATCCATATAAGACTAAAACTAGGCCAGAGTCAGAGCTCAAAAATATCATCTATAATTATTATGTAATAAATTACATTTATACCAATAATCTGTATACATAATACCAAAAGAAAACTGATGAACATATAAAAGCATAAACTACATTTTTCAACACTAAACAGTGAAGAACAAAGAATATAAACTGTGAATTTAAAAAATAGCATTGATTTTTGTAGGACTCAAATATTTCACATTGTATACTTGTTTGGCTTCAAACACAGGAATCTACTATAAATGCTAATCATTTGTGCTCTTGAAAAAGATGAGTGTATAAATATGCTACACGACCTTTAATCTAAATAAGAAAATACTAATTATATATAAATTGGGGGAGTTTGCCCTGCATTACTCAGGAGGTCTAGCCCTGATCTGAATGATTCTCAGCCACCTGTGCTGGTGGCTGGTGGTTTGGTCAAACACCAGAGGATTTGATAGTACTCAGCCTTGTGTTGCTAGGGACATCCATGTCACTCCAGTAGTGCCTGGGACATCCAGGGTTGCACCTGATTATGTTCAGAAAACCATGTGTTGCAGAGAAAGAAATTGGTGTCTAAATTAACTATATCCAGAGCCCTCCTGTAGTTAAAGGAAGCCCAGGACACTCCTATCTTAGTACCATAGTGATTCTGATAATTAGTTTCTTGGAGCTAAGTTTCAGGCCATTAGGTTACAGGGCTTCCAAGGTCACTCTCAAAAGTTTTTAAGGATCAGTGTGATGCCAGGGATCAAATTTCAAGCCTTACAGGCATATTCATAGTCCCTAAAAATTAGTACTGATGTTGCACAGAGAATGAATTTTTCGCATACTATTTCTGTTATACATAAGTGACAGTTTAAGTTAATAACATGCAAAAGCAGACTTTAACAACAAAAACAAAATCATATTATCTGATCCTTGGTTCTGGGCTACAAACATTAACCCTAGTTCAGCCCTTATATCCTCATTTTTGGAAGCTTATAAATGTATGAATGATTCAATAAATTCTTCATTTGATTTGAATATGGTGGTGCCATGTAGGGCATGCACAGCTTAAAGCTCTTAATGACTTACTGATGAGGATAATAACCATTTAAATAAACAATTTATATGCCTGAGAATCACACATACCTTTTTAAGGAAAGCAAGTCAAAACATTAAAAACTAAAATTTCCATTTCCTCTTATTATTAATTGAAATGCTTTTCATTAATACTGATAGAATAAATGCATTCACTAACTAGACTGCTAAGTATCCATTTTCAAGTGCTGATAAGCTGCAAGAAATTGCTTTCCTAGAGCAGTGTAACCTGAATGCTTTCCACACTTCCATCAGTTCAGATAAGGTGCACCAAATTATATTTCCAACTATAGTTGTGGCACCTGAATGCAATTAACACTGTATTAAGTGTTAAGGCATTTCTACAGGTAATAAATTTAGTCATGGCTCAGTACATTACAACACTTTTTCAGTAGTAATTGATACACTTCCTGAAGACTGTGGAAAATGCTACAGAACAATTAAACAAATTATTCAGGGCAATTAAATCACAGAAATAATTTGTATTTGTTTTAGGGATGGTGATGGCACAAGCACTCAGAGGGGAAAAGGTAATAAATCAAAAATGGCTCCTATGTTTCCAGTGTTTCTTTTGGGTTGTAGCTAAGTTTTTAGCACTAAAAATCTTGACAGCAAATCTCTTGAATATTTTTCATAAAATTTAAGTCATTAATCCATCTATTTTAGCTTTCTGTTTTAATTTAACCTTTATATTGAAAATAACAAGACATCAAAAACTAACTATAATAAATTGAAAACCTTTAAGGTGTATATGAAACAACTCTTCATAATATATAAATGTGAACTGGAGTTGTAATATAGCAGGTTAGGCATTTGTCTTGCACACAGTCAATATATATACCTGGCTGCTTATATGGACCTCTGAGCACTGTCAAGATTGAACCCTGAGTATAGAGACAGGAGTAAGCCCCAAGTCACTAGTGAGCTCCCCCTAAAAAATAATATTTGCATATATATGTATATAAGTAATTCAAAACTTACATGTTCACTTTATATATCTAAAATCTTTACCCATTTGTGGCCAGAGGTATAGCACAGTGGTAGGGCATCACTTGATATTACACCACTTCTGATTTTACTCTGAAAGTTAAAACCCAATACTAGTAGCTAGTTCTATGAAGATTAAATATTCTTATAAAATAGAATATTATAAATACCAGCAATAAATGCATTGTACTATAACAAGTTTTAAAATATTCTCTCTGTGTTTTTTTCTGAGAATCATGTGAAATCATCAACAGCAGGGACTAGGCCAGTTGAAAACCAGCTAACATCACCAATCAAATTTCTACTCTTTTTCTTTTCTTCCCTTAACCAACCGTGATCAGAAAATAAAGACAAGCACAGAATCTGGAATGTACAAGATTAGAAGCATATATTGTGGTCAACAAATTATTAATCAATATTGGAATGAAAATGATCAGTGGCTATGGTTGAGTTTTTCTAAAAAGAAATTATTTCAAGATTACAACAAATCTAGGTTACATGGTTTAGGGCAGGGGTCTCAAACTCAATTTACCTTGGGGGCCGCAGGAGGCAAAGTCGAAGTGAGGCAGGGCCGCATAAGGGATTTCGCTTACCGAATATTCGCAACAAAAAATCGCATTAGTAAGAAAAAAAATCACAAAAAAAATCACATTAAATATTTGCATACCCCGAACGGAACTGCTTGGGTATGCAAATGTTTTTTTTTTTTTTTTTTTTTTTTTTTG